>JAJAGP010004469.1:0-49317 GCA_025084515.1 Ancistrus triradiatus | reverse complement strand
ATACATATTTTGCATATTCACTTAAAAGCTGTGTTAGTAGTCCTAATGGGCTATTTTGAGATCCACATCTCACTTCTTTTTGTAAAGTCCTCAGTTGTAGCATAAAGGCAAATCTTTCCACTGAATACATTTTGTGGACAAATTCAATCCATTGTTGTTTTGTTGGGGGATCCTGCTGCATGCATTCTCTTGTTATGGTCTTTTTACTGGCTGCCAATAATATTTTAAGCAGGTACTTATTAAAATGGAATCTTAATTAAAACTTCATTAGGGCTAGTAGTGGTAATTAAACCATTGATGTCACACGTTTTCTCTTTAATAGAAGCATCTTGTACTGACTCTAGGTAGATGATAATTCTTATGTTTTGTGCTGCTTCTCTGTGACGTCATGCTTCTTGCTTACTTGGAATACATTGTTTTGTCTGCATGGAGCTACAGGCTGTTCAAACAAACGTGCAGCTGCAGCTATGAGAGAATAAAAACCCTGCAAAAGTCACTTACTGCTAATGTATACCTTTAACACCATGCACCTGAATGGCTCGTTTCTTACCCAGCATTGGGAACTTAATGATGGAACAAGGTTGTGCAGTCGTGTAGAGTTAATTTAACCCAATTTAAAGCACAGCTTAGGGCTAAGTATGCACATTTATATTTCAATTACCATAGTCAATCAAATAAAACATCCATTTCAGCACGCTTTTGGAACCCTGTCTGCGCAGGTCTTTGTTTGAATCACACCTGTACTGCAGCCAGATTAAATCCTCCAGTCAATAGGCTAAAAAAACTCCTTTCTTTGATTGCTACCTATAATTCATAGCTGTCTAGCTCACATTCACACACACGCATATGACCTCGGTTTCAGGTCTCGCATAAACGACTGGCCTTATCAATATTTCAGAGTACTTCGGCTCATAAAATATGAATGGTAATTGAATTAGCGTGCATGTGCTTTCGCTGGAAATTGATGAGGGAAATCATGAGGGAATTTGCAGTGATGGGAGAATCCAGATAGTATCATATGTAGGCTAGACCAGGGTTGGTTGTTGCACTTTATGGAATTTTATTTAGCTACTTCTATCTATCTTTCTATCTAGCTGTGTAGCTAGCTTTATAGATAGCTAGCCATCTAGGTAGCTTTTTGGCTAGCTCTCTGGCTAGCTTTCTAGCTGTCTACACAAAGGATTCTATTTAGCATATTTCTCAAACAAAACATACATTTCAAAATTTGTAAAGTTCACTGGATCGAAGCCTCATTGAGTGAGCATGTATGGGAGCACCTGAAGACAGAGAAAGCCAAGCATTCAGTAACATTGTAAGATGCTGTTTGGAATATTGTGAAATTATCCGGGGCTAAAATTGGATCATCAGATTTTGCACAAACCTGTGGATTCCATGTAGCAGCGTTATAGCACTCCAGCCTGGTATCCTTATTTGGACTGGGATTGTCTTGGTCTTGAAGTAAGGTTTACTCAGAAATTGTTGTCTGTGACAGATGCATTGAGAACCTGCGCTCATCCCCTTACCAGTCCCACGCACCCCGTCATGACAAAGTACCCAGCCAAATTATGGAGACTGCAGGTTCTCAAACCATCCCGCACCTGCCTGGTCGGTTTGATGGCAATCTGACCGTTTGTCGGCAATTTATGGATCAGTGTACCCGGTATTTTGGTTGTCCCTTTTGTTTCTGAATATGCACAGGTATCGTTCGTTCTTTTGCACATTGCAGGTAGGGCTCTACGCTGGGCCACCGAGGTTTGGCCATTGTTCAAGGCTGGGACTGTGGTTTTTTTTTTTGTTTTTTGTTTTTTGAAGAGCTGGAGTTTTGCTTTGGCACCCCATGGGATTTCTTGGATGTAGAGGTTATGCCGGCTAGCTCCGTACCTGAGCATGCCACGCCTCTTAGCTTCGTACCTGAGCACGTTAGCTCCGTACTTGAGCCGTATGTGCCACTTAGTTCCGTATCTGAGCTTGTAGCACCGCTTAGCTCCATACCTGGGCACATTAGCTCCGTATTTGAACAGTTAGCGCCGCACAGCTTTGTACCTGAGCACGCCATGCCTCTTAGCTTTGTATCTGAGCACGTTAGCTCTGTACCTGAGCCATTAGCGCCACTTAGCTTCCTACCTGAGCATGTTAGCTCTGTATTTAAGACGTTAGCGCCACCTAGCTCCATTTCTGAGCACGGCGCGCCTCTTAGCTTTGTATCTGAGCACGTTAGTTCTGTATTTGAGCCGTTAGCGCCGCCTAGCTCCGTTTTCGAGCACGCCTCATCTCTTAGCTTTGTACCTGAGCAGTTAACGCGGCTTAGCTCCATACCTGAGCACGTTAGTTCCGTACTTGAGCCATCGGCACCACCAGGTTACGTACCTCCGTATTTGAACCAGTTACACCGACCCCTGCGCCATGCACTTTTGTGCCGACTTAAGCGGCGAGGACGTCAGCGCCCGCTCCTGCACCAAGGATGTCAGCACCAGTGTCTGCGCCAAGGACATCCATGCCTGTTCAGAGGACGTCAGCGCCAGTACCTGCGCCAAGGACGTCCGCCCCAGAGATGTTTAGAGGACATGAGGTCTCCTCTAATCCAAGCCCTTCTTCTGGTCTCCCACTACCCACCCGTATCACATACGGTGGCGACCGGAACCCTCCCAGGTTTCGCCCTGAAAGGAAACTCCCAGACTCAATCGAGCGCCCCGATAGGGGGGGCATTATTAGGAGTTTTAGCTCCATCTCTGACTCCGTGGTGGGGGGATATGTCACAGATTGCACCAGACCTCCGTTCTCTACGCCCCTCCTTGCCACTAGGGGCGATCTGGACTGCATTGTTTGCGGTGCTCTGCCGGACTGAGGAGCATGAAAAGAAGAATAGGCTAGTGCTAATGAGATACAGCTGTTGGGAACAGTACTGAGGCTCGGCCCTAGCCTATCCACGGCGCGGAGTAGTATCGCCATATGCCGTTTGTTGGCAGTTATGACCGCTTCTGGATTTACCCTCCAGTTTGCCCTAGGACCTCTTGTGTTGCGGTAGCTTGCGTGTGTTTAGCCACGGCCTTATTTTGTTTACGGTTTTGTCTGTGGTCTTCCTTTGTTCTGTTTATAGCCGTGCCATGTGCCGCGTGTTCTTTGCTTACACTGTTTTGTTTATGTTCACGTTGTGGCTCACTTCTGTTTAATAAAACTCTTTTTGTTTATAATTGAGAACCTGCTCTCATCTCCTTACCAGTCCCACGCACCCCGTCGTGACTGTCTGAGGAAACGTGAATTTTTCTTTTTTTCTCTCTCGTTATTGAATATCAACAATCCATTCAAACATAATAAATCATTTCTGTCTCTACGTGCCTAAATAAAATCTGCTCTCTGATTGTCTAACAGGGAAAAACAAGTTCTGGCTCTTTTCATTCAATATCCAGTCAATGAACTCGTTTTATTTAGAATAATCTGATGTTAAGATTGCAAGTATGCATTTTCACCCTCTCGCCAGTGCGTTGTTTATCACATGCTTGTTTAATATTCAGACTTTTTACTTGTAACCCAACGTACTCACATTATAAACGTTATGGCTGTGGCATAGCTGCATCTTTTAACTGACTATATTAACAGCTGCTAGCGTCCTCGATTATCACATCCTCTCTTTCTCTTTTCTCATTCTCTTCTTTTCTAGTGCATGCCTGGGGCTCTCTCACTGTCCTTCTCACTTCCTTTCTCTCTTAACCAATTATGTGAGATGCAGTTTTCCTCTAATGAGCAGCCCGGGGCACGAGGGTGCATTTCTATTTACTCTCAAGCGATGAGGCCTTCATAAGAACACTGCGATACAGCCAAACAACCGCTGTTGATTCTTTCACACCCACTGCATCTTGTTTTGTCTCTCTTGAGTTTACCCTATTGCGTCTGCTGCTCTCCCTTTCGCTTTTAATCCAATTCAGTTGAATTCAGAAAACAGTCATGCCTATGAAGCTACCAGAGCGCCAAAAGCTAAATGCTGGGTAATGTTAACAGTGCAGTGTTGCTCGAGCATAGAGAAATGTTGTATAATTCACTGTCCCTAGGAGGTATTTTTGCAGCAGTGCTTCTAGCTGTGTTGTTTTCTGCCTTCTGGGCGACTCTCCTATTGCTTAGAGTTAAATGCATTCTCATTATTCTAGTGAAATGCGCATACGGGCTCCTCCAGTCCCACACATGCCTATGTGACTGCACAGCTCTCCAATATTGTGTGTTTTAACAAGGGTTGACCTCCTGATGGGGCAATCCTGGGTTACCATGTTCCCGACCGAACCCTGCTACTTTCTCTGTAGCTAACTTTCTCTGTTTTCACTGCGGACATTCAGTTTTAATATTAAAATAAGAATGTTCCAATGAAATGGCTGAGCCGTGACGTGAATGTGAGTTGCGCTTGACTTTATTTAACATTTAGTTTTGCCTGAGGTAATCACGCAACTACAACTGGGCATGTTTGTGAGGCATAGGCATCAAAGCGGTGTAAAATAGCTCTGTGAAAAGCTCTGTGGAAACCATAGCTCAGTACTAAAGTGGATGAATGTTCAATAAGTTTTTTGATGACTGTAATTTCATAATGTTTCACTGTGTTGCTTTGTTTTGATGTGTTTTTCTTTGCTTGTTTGGATTTTTTTTTTCATATTTACCCTTGCTTTTCTTGGCCGCCCATTCCTTTTCCTACCCTGCTATTTTTTATTTTAATTTCAATAATTTTTAGAACTGTGGCTTGTTTCATGTTGCTTGAATATTGTAATACAAAAAAACTGAAATTTGTGATAACAACACCACATTTTAACACCAAACACACACAAGATAATGAAAGAGTGAAAAATGTGTGTGTGTGCCTGCAGGTATGCGGATCCTGGTGAACCTGCTGCTGGACACTCTGCCCATGCTGGGGAATGTGCTGCTGCTTTGCTTTTTTGTCTTCTTCATCTTCGGCATCATTGGGGTGCAACTGTGGGCGGGGCTACTGCGCAACCGCTGCTACCCTGAGGAGAATTTCACTCTGTGAGTACGAGACAGGGAGGTGCTCTGACGTTAATAGTCGTGTAAATAAAGCATCATAATGGACAGAATCTCAAGAAATCAAGAAAAATCAAGAAAGGAACCTCTGGCATTAGACCTTAAGTGTCCTTCCTTTAAATATAAGACGTTCAAGGTGGGCGATATAGCTAAAATCAGGGGCTTCTTTAGAATTTAGAGGGGCACAGCTGTACCCCTGTGCTTACCAATCAGTCATAGGGGCATAACTGTGCAAGCCTGTTAAACACTAAATAGATTAAGTGATTTAACACTAAAGTGGGCGTTACTCTGCGATAGATGAGAAATGAAGAAGTTTTATTAATAGCATTCATTTTGTTTATTTATACCTTTGCTGGTTTCATGAATGCCTTTGTTTTACCGGACTTTCTTTTCAATATTTGTGGACGTCCAATACTACATGCCAAAAACAGCAAGAAACTGGCTCTGACTGAAAGGGTTAGCAGCTCAAGCTTTTGGAAAGTTGCTGGGGCATTATGGGAAATGTAGTGCCTGTAATGAATTGGCGTGTCCTGTAGTTGTGCTCATTAATTCAGGATAAAACTGACTTTTATGTCCCCAATAAAGAGGGTCTTATGATGCCCCTGGCTAAAATCGCACAACTTAATAACATTATAACATCGTCGGGTCCGTGGTTTGTTGTTCCTCTAGGTAGGTCCTCACCGGTGCTTGACCGGGAGCAAGTCTTGCCATTTTATAGATGTTCCTACACACTCAAAGTCACTCAGAGCCATTGCCCATCCAACACGTTACAAGAATGAACTGTTCGCTCCGCTTCTATTATTTCCCAGAACTTCATCTAACAACATAATCTGCTTTATTCACTTCATCTGTGAGTGGACATAATGTTCCGGCAGATCAGTGTGGGTGAGCTGACACCCAACCCATGAGTCACTGATGTGGCGGGCTGGCACGTCAGACCGTGGTGCCACCCTAGCGTATCCTAAATCCAGATGCATTTCTGTTGCCATTGTCTTTTATTTGCCCTCTATTTATAAACAGTACGGTTTTACTCTACGCTAATGAGATTCCACCCAGTCGAAGGAGGCAGTGGATTAAAACTCTGTTCGACGTCCATATTTATGAGTGTGTTCGCGTGAGGTTACCGTGCCAACCACCTCTGTGTGCCGGGAGACTGATGTTATCTGTGTGTAGAACAGTAACAGCTTTAATGGTAACGCTCTGTTTCATCCAGGCGAATTCATGTGTGTTTCGCTTTGGTTATTCTTTGTCTTGTTGTACTCCCCTCTTTGGCCAGCTCATTTTTCACTCGCTTCAGTGCAGTACTGCACGACCTTATCATGAGCTATCTTTTTCCTATTCAGCTGTGCACACACTCTCACACACAGCTACTGTCAGTTGCTGTGACAGGTTAATTATCTCTGTGTGTGCTGGTGTTGAGAGCGCACTCGAGGTTTTGGGGTTTGAAGGATGTCACATTGGCTTCTGATAGAGTTTGCTATAACAATTAGCTTAACGAATAAAGTTGGTTAGCTTTGCACCCTAAATGTGTACAGCAGATAGCTGTATAGCTGTGCGTTGGCTATAATCAGGGGCGTCATCAGGCCCACTTTAATGGGGCACATGATTTTTTCTTTCATTTCCCACTTCTAATTTTATATCACTTATTTTCTTTGTATTTTTCTTTTGTAATTCATTCCATTTCCTTTCTGTTTTCTCACCTTCCTTTTCCTGCTATTCATTGCTTTTTTGTGTTTTCTTTTTCTTATTTCTGATTTCTGTTCATCTTTTATTTGATTCTTTCCCCTTTACTTCACTTTAATGTTCTTTATTAACTTTTATTTTTCATTCTGTTTTCATTATCTTTCTTACCATTTTTTGTCTTTTGCTTTCTTTCCCTCCTTTTTTCTTTTCCATTTTCCACCTTTCTGCTTTGTTTTCACTTTACGTCATTACTTTGTCTTTTCATTTCCATTCCGTTCTTCCTTTTCTTTTTATTTTCTTTTTTCTTGTTTTCCTTTCTTTTCTTTCACGGTTTGCTTTCTCAATTTCCCCCTTTTTCTTTTCATCTTTTCCTTTCATTTCCTTTCTGTGTTTCCTCACTCATCTTGTTTTTCCTCCCTGATCTTCTTCTTTATCCTTTCTATCCTATCTTCTCTCAGTCCCTCTGGAGTTACTCTCCCTACCTCTTACTACCAGCCTGAGGAGGAGGATGAGCGACCCTTCATCTGCTCTCTGGCACAGGATAATGGCATCATGGCATGTTCGGACATTCCTCCACTGAGGGAAGGAGGGACAGAGTGCTGTTTGGATAAAGAGGATGCAGTCCCGGGTCTGGGCAACGAGCCTTTCACAAACACCAGCACCATGGGGTTGTGTGTCAACTGGAATCAGTACTATACCCGCTGCCTGACTGGAAGCAGCAACCCACACAAGGGCGCCATTAATTTTGATAATATCGGCTACGCCTGGATCGTCATATTTCAGGTGAGAGGAAGGAGATATTATATATTATTTAGTGTTTTGTTTGTCCATTTTATTAGAGATAAAACATAATTAAAAACAAAATATGGAAAATCCTAAAAAAAAAAATTGTTTCCTCTCGTGATTAAAATGTTGTGTTTGTTGGACTGTTATTTACAGTGTTATCACTCTAGAGGGCTGGGTGGAGATCATGTACTATGTAATGGATGCACACTCGTTCTACAACTTCATCTACTTCATCTTGCTCATCATCGTAAGTCTTTCTTGCTGTTTAATGTGTGTAGGTGCTGATTTGGGACAGGGCTCGTGTCACACTCACTTGCAAAGAACAAATTCTTCCCCGCTGTTTACATCAGACATTTATAGCAAGTCTAAATCTCTCTGCTGTCTGTATTAGTAAATAGTGACTGAACATGCTGAGAGAGTAATTGTGGGTAAGAAAGTTCTGTTTATTACATGCATTGAGTTTGTATCAGGCCTGAGTCAGTATGAGGGCACAGCGGGTTTTTGGTGTTGCTTGTTTAGTGTAAAAAAATACAGTCAGAGACTGACAGCAAGAGAAGAAACACACACACACACACACACACACACACACACACACACACAAAAGAAAGAAATCAAGAAAGACAAAATGATAGGGATGGAAGAGTAATACAAAGGAATGAAAGAAAAAAGAGAAAAGAAATGGAAAAAGTAAAAATAAATGGAAAAAAGAGGAAAAATGGGAGGTAGAAAATTACATAAATAATGCAATCAAGAACACAAAAGAAAGCAAAAGAAAGTGAAAGGAAAACAATGAGACAGAAGAGAGAAATGAAGAGTTGTAAAAACAAGGGAAATACAGAAGGAGAAATGACAGAAACAGACACAAGAGAAAGAATCTAACAAAAGACAGATCAAGCGAGCAAGCAAGAAAAAAAAGTTGTAAAGCAACAAAAATAAAGAGCAAACAAAAAGAAAGAATGGAAAAGAGGGAGTAATTAAAAAGTAAAAAAAAATATTGAAGGAATTAAAACGAAGAAAGAAAAAGGACAAAAGAAAAGAGTGAATGTGAAAATGGTCTAAAGGAACAAAGGCAATAAAAAGGAAATTAAAAGGAACAGAAAGGCAAAACAATAAAAATACAAAAGATAAATGAAAAAGAAAGAGCAGAAAGAAAGGGACCAAAAAAACAAAGGAATGACATATAGAAACAGAAAAAAAAAACAAGCAAGCAACACGATGAGAAAAAACACTAGAGAGTAGAAATGCAAAATATAATGAAAGAAAGAAAGAAAATAAAATGGCACAAAACAACAAAGATAAAAAGAAATAAAGAAATGAAATTAGATAAGAATGCAAGGAAGCAATTAAGAATTTAAAGAATGAAAGCCAGAAGAAAAAACAATTACAAAAGGTAAATGAGCAAGAAAGAAAACAAAACAAAGAAGTCTAGAAAGAAAGGCAAAAAGCAAGAGAAACAAAAGGAAAGAGAAAAAATAAGGGACTTGACAGAAAGACGAGGAAAAAAGGAGAAATGACAAACAAATACAAAAAGACAGGAAATTGAATGTACAATTAAATAATAGAATGAATAAACAAATGAAAGTAAGAAAGGAATCAAGCAAGGAAAAAAAGTAAGATAATTAAGAAACCAATATAAAAAGCAAACAAGAAAGAAATTCGAAAAGAAAGGACAACTAGGAACTTTAAGATGAAAGAAAGAGAGAAAAAAGTGCATCACTGACCTGCTTCTTTTGGTTTTACTCGCGCATGTGCACCCTGTCTGGGGCTGGATCTCCTCGAAACCCTGGATTGGATTAAGCTGGTATGAAAATGAATGAATGAATTAAATTTGAAATCAAATCATGGAATTCTGAGGTATAACATGTCAGTTTTGGAAAAACCTACAAATTGGCGTTTCCTTCTGAAGAATATAATTCCAGTGTACCCACCCTGCTAAAAATGCATGCTAATGTTAATACATGGACATGTCCATGAAGTCTAGAGCACAGCGTATTAAGTAACCTTGATTACTGTTATAAACCTTAAGCACCTGTGCATTATAAATAAGAGGCTTAGTAAAAAAAAGGAGCATAATAAATATTCATGGCCCAGCCTTTAAGCTGCAGCAGTGTTTACATCTCATCATATACTAGAACTAACTGTACTGAACTGTGCTAAAAAGGACCATTAAGTCTTTTTACATATCCTGGAGCGTGTCTTCTGATTCTGGGTGCTCTTGCAATTATGTAGGTGGTGGAGAAAAACACTTTTTAAAAACAAACCAGGTTGTGAAAATCGATCTGGCAATTGAGACAGTGAGATTAAACAGAATGCTGGAATGATATGGTAATACAGAGATCAATACGTGTCTCTAGATCAGGAGAAGTGACTGGAATATTGCTTTATTTGTGTTGTGGATATCACGCTGTGATCTGTTGTTTATGAAAGCGAGACATGAGTTATTTGATGGCTTCGCCGGAGATATCAGTGTTATTTTTGCATGACTAGCAGGCCTAGGTTGTATATTAAAACAATAAGTCACGACAGGCTGTGCGTTATCGGTGTTATTAGGGCTGAGGTGAAGCGGCGAGCCTGAAACCCCCTTACCTGTGATAAAATTGCTGTAAAGCACTGAGAGGTTCATTTCCTGTCTAAACAATGACAAAACCGTTTGAGTAATACATATTGTTGGACAACTATATTTGTTTTTAATACCCGTAATAAATAATTCTTCCACAATGCAATGTAGTCTCTACCTGTTTCAGTCCTGCAGGAAAGCTAACAGGCAGAGTCCAAAGTCGGACTCGAACCGGGGATCTCTGGAGCTGTGAGGCGACCGTGCTAATCCCACATTGCGCCACAGTGCCGCCCTGAGCTGTTTTTGGACCCAGAGATTTAACTTTACAAGCGTTCAGGGCGCTACATACACTACATATATTTGCCAAAAGTTTGTGGACACCCCAAAAATTACGCAGCTGATCGGAGCTTTCATTTCATCTGACAGGTTTGTTATCTGTAAGTCCCAAGCTCTAACCCAGAGAAGCTGCTGATGGTTCAGTGGCCTGGGTCCTTTCTGTTTAGAGTCTCCATGTCCCTCCCGTTGTCTGTGGGGTTTTCATCCCACAGTTCCAAAAAACATGCCAACTAGGTTAACTGATTACGCTAAATTGGCATGGACTTGAGTGTATACTTATGGGCTAGTTTTCTTGATGTAAACCCTGTGTGTGTTCGCTGAATTGGACACTGATGCTGATCGTGATAGTACACCAAATAAACAAAACACAAAACAATACAACCCCACCTACTTCCACGTTTTTGTCTTGAAAGATTGTTTCTACAACCATGTAATGCTTCATATTATGAACTTGCTACAGTGACTGTGCCTAAAAATAACAGATCACTAATTAGATAAGTGGTGTCTTAAATTCACTGAAATATACTTTTGGTTCTTATAATGTGGCCTTGCAAACCAATGGAGAGGACTGTTTTTAAATGTCTTTGTTTCATCATTTTTCAGTGGGTAGCATTTGGCCACACTCCTTGCACAACAACCACTGTCTCTGTTGGCATTTACTGGACGTGTACATGCCTGTATTGGTGTGTGTTTATAATTTTTTGGTAAGCACATTTTTGTTTAGTCTCATGTTGATGTGGTCGCTCTGTAACCAGGCAACTGCGTGTTCAGGTGTCACTACCTGTTGTGACACCGCAGCGATCATTTTGCTTTACGCTGACATGGGCACTATGTGAAATCCTTATTTAGCTGTTACACAACATCCAAGACTTATTGCATGATTTTATTGCAAGGAAAGGTCTGGAACATATGCTGGAATTCAGGATGTGGAGGCAGACATGTACCATGGATGGGTCCATCACTTGGGTCTGAGACGGTCCACAGTTGCTGTATCAGGGAAATTTCAATGTCAGATCTCCCCTCCTGCAGTTATGTGTCTGTGATACTCGACCTGGCTGAAAGGCACTCCAGGATCCAGTTCCAGGTCACCAAGGTGGTGAGCTAGCGAATTGCAGCTACACCATTCAAGCCCCTTACTGCAAGGGGCTTAAGTAGTTTCATTAGTATGTTTGCCACCATTAGGTAGGTTTATGTTTTGTACAGTGCTGTGCAAACGTCTTGGGCATTCTATATATTTCAGTTCATAGTCTGCTTATTCTTTATTTAAGTTTTGGTGGTCACTGCACTTTGTAGTTCTGCAATTACAGACTGTAGTCCATCTGTTTCTCTACATTCTTTGTTAGTCCACTTTACTCTGTTCTTTAATGTTCAGGACCAGCACAGATCAGGTACTATTTGGGTAGTGGACCATTCTCAGCACTGCAGTGACAGTACAAAGTGGTGGTATGTTAGTGTGTGTTGAGCTGGTATGATTGGATCAGACACAGCAGTGCTGCTGGAGCTTTAAACCACCTCAGTGTCACTGCTGGCCTGAAAGTAGTTCACCAGCCAAAAATGTCCAGCCACCAGCATCCTGTAGGCAGCAATGAAGGGTTAGAGGGTGACTAACACAAACTGTGCAACGAATTTTACATCTACACGGTGGAGCAATAAGGTGATGTCTCTAATAAAGTGGACAGTGAGTGAACAGTGGTTTAAAACTCCAGCAGCACTGCTATGGCTATGTCTGATTCAATCGCACCAGCTCAACACACTCTTACCACACCACCATGTCAGTGACATGAGTGCAGTGCTGAGAATGATACACCACCCATAGTACCTGATCTGTGAGCGTCCTGATAATTGCGGAACAGAGTAAAGGTGACTAACAAAGCATTTAAAGGAACAGATGGACTACAGTCTGTAATTGTAGAACTACAAATTGTCAGCTTTAAACAATACATAGATGTAAATGTATGCAACTGCTTATTTCCTTACAGCTCATTCTTCTATTGTGATTAAATCAATGCATGCTGACGCCTTTATTTGATATGAATTTCATGAATTCGGCGCTGTAACTTCCATATCTATCTTATGCAACTGTGATGAATCAGTCTTTTTGTGTAAGCATGGTTTATTGTTTTTTGAGGGAGATTACATTGTTGTTGTTATGTCTGGCTTGGCATCTTGTTTACTTTTCATTATGTCAGGCAGTTACTTTTTCTCACTGTTGAGTATTTTACTTTCTTTGTTCTTCCCCCGAGACCTGATGCATTGAACTGTCCCGGTTTTTGATCATAAATAATTCTTTTAGCATCACATGCATGTAAAAGCAAGTGTCAGTGCACAGGACTTGGCTCTGTCACGCCATAATACTCTTCTCCACTGATCTCATTCCAATATTTGTGAGCTTTAGCATATCTTAGCCTTTTCACCCTGTTCGAATAATCTTTTTCTTCCAAAAAGACAATTTGTGATCAACCTTCGGAGTGTAGAAGGGTCAATTTGGCATCCTTTGATACGGCAAACAAATTTCATATCTTTTCTGGTTGTATGCTAATAAAGAGACTGAGAAATAATTACAAATGGGCATTATACCATTGCTGACACAATGGCATGTTTAACCTAATGGTGGCCTAAGACTTTTGCTCAGGACTGTGTATCTAGATAGCTATACGGAGAATATGACTGAAATATGTGCAGAAATACAGAAAGTTTCAGAATTTGTCGACTTAATGTAGCCTACTGTAGTCAGTATGGTACATGATTGATACTGAACATGCTGGATTTGACACAGGTTTTACCCCAAATGCCCTTTCTGATGGGACCCTCCCCATTTATCTGGGATTGGGACTGGCACTGGCACTAGGAGTACACCCCCAGAGGTTCGGTGTGTACACAACACTCGACCTTCTTGTTGCAAGCCCCACCTGGGATTGAACCCCAGATCTCTGACACTGCCATTTCCAGCAGCTGACCTGACCCACTGAGCCACCGAGGCTACCTGATGTGACACACCATTAAGGACAAAAAAGAGACAGAGCCAGACAGGAAGGTGATGCTTTGTCTTAACTGGATTAGAATCATGTCATTGTGACGGCTCTGCTTTAACTTGTCCTTTCTTTCTCCTCCACCTTTCCTTCATTATGTATCTCCCCACCCATCTTGATGGCTATTGTTGGGTTTTTTTTTTTTGTCAGGCACTTTCTGGGTCACCCTGCCGGCTGACTCTAGTGCATGATAAAAGCAGCCATTAAATGAGTAGCATAAATCATTTCCTGTCAAACGATTCCTCCTAAGTAGTGATGTAGCATACTTAGTACTCAGACGTGTCTCTGTCTCTATCTGTTGCTCTTTCATTGTAATCAGTAATGAATGGAATGGAGGTTATTCTGCGGTGGCTTGGTAAAGGAGCTGGTAGTGTTGGTGCTGCATTGCTAGAGGGAAGTAGGTTATAGACTGTATAAAGTTTGGCTCTTCTCAACATGTCTGCATAGATATTCTGATGAATATGTGGTAGTATATGCGTTTGTACTAAACTGAACTAGTTGTGGCTCAAGTATTGGACTGTCGATCAGAAGGTTGAGTGTTCCAGGATCACTGCCACTGCTGGACCTTTAAATCAAGATTCTTAACCCTTGATTATTTGAACATCTTCTACATTGTAAGACCATTTTAGTAAAAGCAAGCAAGTGAGGGTGTGATGTTCTTGTGATTAGTATTTTCCACCACAGCCTTCTCAGAGAGGAGCTGGCGTGCCTGAAGGGGCCAAAAAATAAATACATTAGAGTGCATTAGAGGGAGTGTGTGGGTCTGGCTGCAGTATCTCCAGAGAGGGCTCTGGACCCCGCACATCCTTCACCCTGAAGTGAATCACGATCTGACTCACTATGGACTTGAAGGGATTTGTTTGTGGGTCTGGCTGAATCCCAAACAAGCCAGACAGATGTAGGGGCAGGACACACGCCTGCACAGCTGCACCTCACAACTTTGATCTCCGTTTCTCAGTCACGCTTCAGTACATTCTCAGCAAGTGCGAATGTGGGACGTTTGGCTCGGCTCTACGTGCCTTCATTTCAGTGCTGATTTTAGCAGGTTTAATTATTTGCTGTACGCCATACAGGCACAATAGTTATAGTCATACTGTAGTAAAGTCCGAGTTGGTACAGAGATCCCTGGTTCAATTCCGACCTCGGACCTCTGTGAGGCGTTTGCATGTTCTCCCTGTGTCTGTGTAGGATTACTTTGGTTACTTCAAAGACATGCGTTAGGTTAACTGGTCGCTCTAAATTGCCCCCAGTGGTAGTGCTGGGTGATGTGACCTGAAATCAGTATCGCGATTAATTGAACATTTTAAGTCGGTTACGATTAATGAACAATTATTTTCTATTTAGTTTTTGTTCTTGTTTTTTGCCTTCGTAGTTCCCTGACAAGGTTTGTACAGTAAATATGCTCCACTATTAAAACTGGGGTGCATATCTAACTGAAAGGGACCAATTGAAATCACCCTTCGCGATGTAGTAGGATATGGCATCAGTTACTCCTTTCTATCTTCTTGAATCCTTTTCATATTGCTTGGCATTTGCAAATGCTTATGTTGCTGTACTACACATCTTCATTGGCTGCCAGTTATCCATAGGATTAAAAAAAAAATCATTCTGCTAACTTTCATAGCTCTACTTGGTCGTGCCCCTTCCTTCCTCAGGAGTTAATCCATCTGTGCTGTCCCTAACGCAACCTCAGATCTTCTGACTGCCCCAATGTTTAAACTGTCATTGGTTGGTGGCAGATCATTCAGTGCTGCTGCTCCTAAACCCTTTAATTCTCTGCCTCAATGTCTATGTGACTGTTCCTCTCTTAAAAACTTCAAAAAAACCTCAGCTGACAACTTACCTCTTTACTTGACACTACTCTTTCTAGTGTTTTCTATCTGCTTTGTAAAGTGGCATTAGCCTTGTGAAAGGCGCTATATAACTTATTATTATAATTATTATTATTATTGACAGCTGCTTTGTGGAGGCACTTGTTGCTGGGCGTTTCTCTCTCTCTCTCTCTCTCTCTCTCTCTCTCTATTTAAGCCCTGCACTGCTCATATTCGATAACATGATGGTGCTCAAAGTGTTGAAAGTGATTGGTGGTATTATGTTTGGTGGCTGAAACTATTTTTCCGCAGTGTTTGCATCCGACTTCTTTTTGTTCAGTGTTGTCATCTCTAAATCCAAATATGTCCAAATGACGGACACAGCATTTTTCTTTGGTATGAGCCACTCGGTGTTTGAGTTCTCCTTCATGTTGCTTCCATGTCTCTGACTGGACGGGGCAGAATCTTGTGACTACACAGTAGGTAGTTTTTTTTTAATGGGACAGAACTAATCTAAATGGGATTATACCGATTAATGGTTCTGAATGTTGGTTTTGATTATTTTTTATTAATTTCCCAGCCATAGCTAAGAACATGAATAGAGGTTGATGGTGATGCGACGTTAAATAAGCAAATAAACAAACAAACGGCATTTAGTTTAATTAGTCAGATTTTTTGTACACTGTAGGTTACATCATTATTAGCTTCTCAAAGGTGGCTCAGTGGTTTACAGAGGCTGGACACTTTGGTTACTTTGGGCCTGAGTTCGAATCCCAGGTGGTTCATTTATGGCTGACTGTTTGCTTGTTGTCTAATATATCCAAGATTTTGTTACGATCTGTGAGTCTTTATATTGTGTAGCCAAAAATGTAATGATGATTGTAAGTAAACAATCACTTTGACGTATCCTTTGGAACAGCGTTGGTCTGGAAGGATAGAATCAGGTCTGTATATTTGTGTGTATAGATGTGTGTGCTGTGACAGCTCTCACTCTCAGGTAATATAAATGGAGTGTGATATGAGAGAAGGCACTCTGAGCTGATGACTTGGTGTTTTGGCTCACACTCCGTCTTTAAAACGGTCCGTGATAACAGAACAAGCCTGAAATATCCATCAAAGAGCTCTTAGTAGAGCTAACTCAGATAACTCGCTCTCAGATCCTCATGTCCTTCAATGCTGCCAAATACCAAAATAGTAGATTTATCATTTTCAACTATTTTTTTTCTTCGTTTCGCCACTTGTGTCCTACTTTGCTATTTATGCTCTCTATATTGGGCAGCTTTATTTTAAACACCTACCCTGTGTTGTCGGGTTTAACTCAATTAAGTGAAACTTTATAAGCTTTCAACTGTCCACAGATTTGAGAAATGTGAACAAAGGGTAATCTGAGACGGTGCTGTAATGACAAAACTAAAAGCAAAGCAAAGCATCATGTCTGCCCTTTGCTTATCCTTTATCCATTTACAGCATTTAGCAGATGCCCTAATTCAGAGCCAGGTACAGAAGTGCTTTGAATTCTTCATGCCAGTACAATTAGCCTACAGTCCAAGAAAACCATCCAGCAAAACCTGCTTCGAAGATGATGTATGGTGCAAATGTCTTAGACCACCTTTAGATTTGTTGTTTTAGCAAGGGTATAATGATGCATGTGCATGATCGGATCAGGTTAGCAATATTAGCAGGAAAACGTAGGTGTTCTACTGTGTGTAAAACGATGTATGTTTACGTTGCATTGCCTAGTCCTTAATTTGAACCCAGCTCCTCAGGAGATACTATTTCCAGCAGCTGGGTCCTACATCAGAGCCCCAGAAAATGCTCAACATAAAAACATCTCTTGTAAAGTGTAACCCATAGATACTAATGGTCTCAAAAACAAGATCTCTCTCTGATTTTGTTTTCTAAATTGCAAATCATTTACGCATTGGGACGATTGTATCATGCCAAACTACTCTTTCTGAGTCACCTTGAGTTCTGATTTCTCCTCCATTAAAAGGATTCATAAATCACCTTGTGTCAAATTATTCATTTTAAACACAGCGCAGAAATAATCTGTTCTGACCTTTCTTTCTCTACCTGAGTGTTTTTATGCAAATACATGAATAGATAAGCAGCGAAATTTATTTGGACCAAACGTTATCTGGTGCTCTACATGGGTGTGTGTTGAGGTTATGAAAATTACCTGTATGCAGCTCAGGCCTTCAAGGCTTCCAGATTTTTGCTGAGCTCTCTGGGCATACATGTCAATTACATGTGAATCATTCTTTTCAAAAGCTTGCACTTAAAAAATACAAACTGATTGAATTGGGGCACTGGGAAGCAGACTCAATTGCATCCTTATAAAACAGATTTTATGTATATAGCTGTTTTACTCAAAATATTCTTTCATGTTTATGGTGAGTGCTGTGCTTGTGTAGTCTGGGCATCCTGGATTAGACACCCAGCAAGGGACTTGCTGCAGGGATCAAAGATGCATGGTGTTTGTGCTGTTCCAAAGCTTGGGATCGACAAAAGAGGTGGCCTCTATGTGCTGGAGTGGGAAAGATTGCGGGAAGGAAAACAATAGACTGGCGCCAGAATGGTGGCTACAAACACTGAACTGGAAATGTAGGCTCCTCATTCCAGAAACTCACAAGAAAAGGAAGAAACTTAACAAAGCAAGGCTTGGAGCAGCAAAGCTGTGCTGAAATCACATCAACGTTGGATAATCAATATTACATTTCGGAGCACAGGCTTTAATCTTCCCTTATTAAAATGAAACTCAAGCATGGCTTAGTTCAAACGTCAGGTATGAACTTACAACCAAGTGTACTATGAAGAATCTCGAGATCATATTATAAGGAAACACAAATTCCTAAATTTTGGTTAACTGCTTAACTGCCTAAATAATCAGCCAGTCCCAATACTTCTGCCACAAATACTTCCATGCTGATTCTCTTTTTGTTTCTTGTGAAAGATTCTCCCACACGTTCAAACACAATATGAAGGCTACTACCAAGTACTTACAGAGATCTGGCAGTTCTTGCAGGGAATCGACACACTTAATAACTTATAGGGACTGTGTTAGCCTATCAGTTAAGGTACTGGACTCTGGACCAGAAGGTCCAGGGTTCAAATCCCTGTTGGGTTCTTGAGCAAGACCCTTAACCCACAATTGCTTGGATTGTAAAAACGTACCAGTTGTAAGTCTCTCTGGATAAGGGCGTCTGCTAAATGCTGTAAATGTTACAGCACTGCTGATCCCTGTGCATGCACCCAATGCACCACCACAAAACTCTGGGAGTTCTCTCCAGGGGCTGGAGTAGCAGGTAATGTTCTAGTGGTCACCGAAGCATCAAGCATTCCACTGATTAAGGTGGTTGCATGATATGGATGCAATTTGCTGAATCATTTCATTTCTTTTTCAAAAGTGATGTCCTGAATTCGTTCATGCACTCTGCTGAGAGTGTTATCTGACTCCCACCACTGTGTCTGAACCTTATACGTTTGGGAAAAGGAGCGATTAGAAATAAACTATCCAAGCGTGAGCATGCTAATTTATTTGTATTAGGTCCATTCAACCAAATAACAACCTCAAATTAATCTCATCCTAAAGCAGTTTCCATTAATCTGAATGGGAATTTGTAATCCTCTGACTTATTCAACACGTGATCCACGGATGGTTTGTGCGTACGTGTGTTTTTCCCTAAGAGAATAACACACCAGATGGTCTCTTCTGCCTAATAATCATCATTATTCTTGACTGTAATGAGATCAATCGGGTGAACGGCTAGTTTAGACTCACACCACCTTCCTGCTTGTTTCTGTATTTCTTGTTTTTCTTTTATGATTTATGTTCCAGATTGAGAATTACTCTACTGATCAATGTAGAAAATCAATGAATAAAGACCAGCACATTTCTTTAGATTTTATAGAAATAAATGAAAGACAAAGGAAAAGGTACAAAAAAACAAAAGAGAGGAACAAGACAGGTAGGCATTGACTTCCTTTAAAGAGTGCTCTCAAGGTTAATGCCTTGCTGTTTGCTGTTTTTTCCAAGCCACTGCCACATCTGGCCTTTTTATTTGGGGTCTAGACTCGGCCTTTGTAGAGCTGCTTTGGGCCAGTGCCTATTGTTAAAAGTGCTGTACAGATCATTTAAACTTATTCACTATAGCTATCAGAGCCTATCTTATCTATCAGAGTATTTGTGAGCTTATATGTACGGAAGGGGCATTATTACCCTCCTCCAAGTGTGTAAATCCTATAAACAGTACTTAACTGATAAAGTTTTGACACCATTGTGGTTCTGCTAGGACACTTTGTTTGATATTTTAAGTGACTTTTTGAGATAATAATCATCATCACCACCATACTTTAGATTACTATAGTTCAAGGTTGCCAAGATTAAATCATGAAGATTGGAAATGTCATTTCTAATTGAGATCATTAATTATGTTCTGGGCTACCAAACAGATAAGATAGCATTATTAAAAATCGGTGTCAGCTTTCCCTTCACGGTTCTCTCTTTGCTTTTCTAGGTGAGCTCTGAATGTCGAACCTTTTTTTCTCGTCTTCTGTTTTCACTCACAGATCGGCTCATTCTTCATGATCAACCTGTGCCTGGTGGTAATCGCCACTCAGTTTTCGGAGACGAAGCAGCGGGAGCACCAGCTGATGCAGGAGCAACGAGCTCGCTGCCTTTCCTCCAGCACGCTGGCCTCGATGACGGAGCCAGGCGACTGCTACGAGGAGCTCTTCCAACTGGTGTGCCACGTTCTGCGCAAGGCTCGCCGGCGCTCTGTAGCGCTCTACTACACCCTCCGGGGCAAGCCTCCGCCTCCTGGTGGGGGGCGGGGGCATAGAAGGGGAGGTGCCAACATTAATGGAGGTGATAAGCACCATCCCGGTATAGTTCGGGGTGAGTAAAACTCTTTTTGCGATATTTGGGGTAATGCATTTTCAAAATTTGCAATTCTCCAGAAAACTTCGGATGCTTATAACAGCTTTTAATGCATCATTTTGAGCCACACCCACAATCACAGGCTGTATTATAGTGTATTCTGGAAACTTCTGGCTGTGGTAATTTGCTCTCCCCAACAAATCTTCTAATCTTTTTGCTTGAGAGACAACATAGTGACATAATAACTACAAGTGTCTGAGTGACAAGCAATTTTGGCATGATATGATATCTGTAACTTGCACAAAGTATTTGCGTAGGACAATAAAGGTTTAACGCACTTACTTAACACGCACTCAATTGGCAATTTTTTGGAGAATAAAAAGCAATATCGGATTCTACGAGAGGTCCGTCTAGGATCATTCTATGCACTTTCATTTCTTTCCATGTTATAATGTTATACTGATGAGTTTTTTCTATGCTAGTGTCTCACTGTCAACATCACGCTAAGATGGAGCACAGCTCACAACCTCTGGAGAATGCCATCCCCTTGACAGTCCCTCCAAGTCCTGAAGATTGTCCTGATTGTGCCACCTTATCAGTCAGGGAGGGAGAGGGACCAGGGACAGACTGCTCCATCGGGGAGGAAGGAGAGGCTGCACTGGAGGAGACGGACCGGGAGGAGAACCACTTAGAAGAGAGAATAGAGGAGGGGAAGAAAAGGCGCTCCTGCTTTGGGCGCTGCAAGGACTTATGGGACGAGATGCGGGTCAAGCTGTGGAGCATTGTGGAGAGCAAATATTTCAACAGAGGAATCATGATCGCCATCCTCATCAACACCATCAGCATGGGCATTGAGCACCATAACCAGGTAAGAGCAGACTAGAGGGCTAGAGGTCCGGAGCCTATCTCAGAATTCACAGGTCTATTTACACCAGTCCAACACAGGGTAAGGTAGGGCTTGCTTTTGCATTGGGGGATGATCTGGCATCCCTGCACCTGCCGTTGCCAATCGTACCTCAAGTCAGGGTTACGCCGTGGTTAGCGAAGTTCTGCTGTGTTACCCAAGCGCCCATATGGTATAGTGCTTGCATTAAATAAAAAAAAGTATAAAACAATGTAGATGTTGTGCCAATCACACCAACATCAGGACTCGGAGCCATGCGAGCCATGTGCTATGGTTCCCCGGAGCTAAAGCCCTTGCTGAACCTGACCGCTGCATGTTTAAGCTCTGTCTTCTGTTTCCTCTCTCCACCACAGTCTCTCTTTCGCTCTCTTGCTGTCTCATCCACCCCCTCACTTCTTCTCTGCTTGCAGTAGATTCCTGTTCTCTCATCTCTGACGAGCTGAAGAAGCTAAAAATAACAGAGCTTAACAGAAAGGGAGGGAGATGCAGAAAAGGAAGCTCTGTACTTCCATTACACAGCGTTTTCCATCTCACAACAAGTCGAATGTTACATATCATTTGGCACACCCACAGGCACGCGCATGGCTTTGTTTCTTTTCAGTTCACGCTGTACCATTACCTTGGAAGTAACCACCTTGTCACACTTCACTGTGGATCAGATTTACTTTCTACTCTAGAAATACTAATAATAGAAATTCTTTCTAGCATAGAAATACTGATTAGATCATAGTATTTACAAATATTACCAACGTTAAGCAGCGGGAGGTTTCAGTGGGCTTCGGCCTATGTATAAATGAGATCTGAGAGAAAAGTCATAGCAAAACATTAATGTTGTAACAGAGTTCAGAGAAGCTGGTTGCAACAATGAGGTGATGAGAAGAAATCAGAAAGGCGGTGATTAATTTGGCAATGAAGTCTTTAGTGGTAGTAACTGCAGGCTCCTGCAGATGGTGTTGCACAAGGATGATCGAGCTTTAAATATCTGAGGGCTATGCAGTGGTATTCATAGATTGAGAAGAGGTGGTACAGTGCAGTGATTGTCTCATTCAATGTGTGGGAAATGGGTGCCAAAGGAGATGTTAATGATTGCCAAAAAGGAGTGATTTCATTTGGGCATGCCGTAGTGTGAAGGACGTTGCTGAATTTGCAGATGTATCGAAGTGTACGTCATAAGGTTCTACCAGCAGTGGCAAAAACCCCAGTTTACAGGAAATTCGCGTCAGAATTCATGCAGGTATTAGATGATATTAGGACGCGCATCAGTAGCAGCATCTATACTGGCAGGTGCCATGATGTTTTGTTACTGACATGCCCCCAACTCGGAAAGTCGGGGCTCATCGAACTCACACTTCCACTTCACGGGTCAGATCTTCATTTTCCGCACAAGGCATGTCCAGAGATGATGGCTCAGGGACAGCACAGTAATCATGATCCATTGTCTGTTGATGGATCTTCCAGGAAGGCGGGTTCAGCCGGTTTTTCCCTGCACCGTGGTGTCTGAGTGCTCTAGTCGTTCCACTCAAAAATCAGTGGCACTGCATATATCGCCGGTCTTTCTCTTCAACCAAGTGGTCTGGTATGAAATGTCTGCTACAGACCTTCATATAAGGAGAAATGATAATGTGATCCTGACAGATGTTTATTAGCCACTGTCTCCTGAGGTCACTAAGAGCTGGGAAGCTATGGAAACAAACTTCCATTAAAGTGGGACACAACAGTGCTCTGAAACTGTTCTGTCTTAAAAAAACTTTATGATGGACACTCATTTTGATACGTGCCATCTAAAAACGGAAAGTTTGGAGAACTCTGGTGAATGTAAACAATGCAGCCGGAAACATGCGAGCCATACTATTTGAAAACGGAAGTGCGTCAAGGCCATGAATGGAAGGAGTCTATTCCGGGATACAGCGCTATTAAAAATGGTGACAGTATTTAAAAACTGATGATGGTATTTTAAATTTCTGCGTCACGCACTGGATTTATTTACTCAAAGCACCGTTAGACCAGTTAAAAGACAGTGGAGTCCTCATACAAGGATGTCGCTATTGATAATGGTCACTATATGCATTGATTGCCATATCAAGATCAGTCCAGTGTTCATTTTCGTGTTTGTATTCGGTGTTGAAAAATCGTCATCACTAAAACTTTTTTATATTGATGGAATGTAGTTAAAGTACACCTGTGCATTCATTTACTGTTGAAGTAATGATCACCATCTCCTCTGGTCCATTAGCTGACATGCAACTCAATGTCCTAAATGCGTGTGGAAGTTTGATTGTTTACTTCTGGCAGTTATCTTTATATGATTTATTAGCATGGCCCAAAACAAAAGTTCCAGCTTCGTCTTCTTGGCCAAATCAATAACTGAATTTAGCTAACGTCAGCTTAAATGACTGGCTTATGTTAGAAAGCTGAAGTTAATTTAATTCATGTTAGAACTAGTTTAAACTGAAGTAAAGTTATTATCTAGTGATATATCGTAGCTAAAAAGAGCTGACTGAACTGTAAAGTTCAGCTTTTCAGTAAATAATTTGTTGTGGTAAATATGAATGAATATCATTTTAGCCATTATACGGAAGCTCTAGCTACTTTGATATTTAGAGTGTATGTAAGGTAATAGAGTTTTTAGGCTTTAATGAAGGATAAATGGCAGCAGCAGGATATTTCGAGTTGGCAGTTTATTCCTTGTTTGTGATGCAGAAATGTTGATGCTTCTTTTAACACAAGTGAGAAGTGTTCATTATGATTAGGTCCCTGCTGCAGTGCTGCTATTGTAACATAAGGTCACGGTGTTCTGTACCTCACACGGGGGTGACAGTGTTTCATACAGTTGACCTTTATAATTGAGTTTTATATTAATTGGAGGAAAACTGTGTTCTCATGTTGGAAAACAGTTTGCAGTGGTATTTAATAGATTTATGGTCTTGGAGCACTGTGACTACATGTATGCTTTGCTCACAAAATAATTGCTGTATTAATTATCCTGATCATGAATCAACATGAC
Organism: Ancistrus triradiatus; assembly: GCA_025084515.1. Taxonomy (NCBI): domain Eukaryota; kingdom Metazoa; phylum Chordata; class Actinopteri; order Siluriformes; family Loricariidae; genus Ancistrus; species Ancistrus triradiatus. Next base: position 25,309 of record JAJAGP010004469.1, on the reverse strand, counting down.
CTTTAATCTAACACAACAGATGCTGGCTTCTATTCGTTTGGCTAGAGCTTCTTTGCAAAGCTTAGCTATCGTTGAGCGAAGACGAATGGTTTTCTATGGAACAAAATTGGCAGCTATATTATATAATCAGCCAATCAAGTGGCTGTGGTGAAGTGCATAAAATCAAGCTTCAGGTAATGTTCAAAACAACCAGGAAAATGAAAAGAACCTGAATGGTGCAATTTAGAAGAACATCCAGTGAGCGGCAGTTCAATGAGTGTAAATAGGATTAATCTGTTCTCGACCCTCAAATGGTTTTTCACACTTATATCCATATGTAATTAATTATTGAAAGCATGAATAAAGCAATGTAATACAATAATAATAAAAATAATAATCAGTAAATACACGAAATAAGTGAAAATAAACTTTATAGCCATTGATGCAAGGGCAATTTTGGCACGTGTTTTCAAAGGGACAGTGAAATGCAACAAGCACCAAAGATGGAGCACTGGTTTGTGGTGCTGAACCACCCCGGTTCATGACCTACCTAATTTATATCGGCATTAAATTTAATAGCTTTGCCATTCACATCATTCATGGTGAGAGCTCAGTATTTTTGCACTCCAGTCCAGTTTATTATCTGGAGAGAACTCTGGAAGGGAAGAGTACAAGACAGAAGATTGAGGGATTTCAGAAGAGACTCTCTAGGTGTCCATTATCTGCTCTGATTTCTGGATCAATACCCCCATTGCTTTAAATGGCAACTGTTCTGTGTAGCCAGTGGTTTTGTTTTCAGTCGTTCCTTAGGTCTCAGCCCAGGCTTATTGATGGAGCAATATTGATCGAATAGAAAGAGAAGAGTCTGATCAGAGACTGATGAGAGTGTGATGATATGCTGTCCTGCTACATCTAGACACCAGACTTTTGTGATCTCTCATTCAAGGTACACTAGCACTTTGTTGGACATTTATTTGCAAGCTGTAGGTCAGCTGTGATAAAGCTATCAATTTAGAGTTGTAGCTAGCCACATGGCAAATTACATGGCAAAAGAAGCTCAAACACAGTCATGATTAATGTCACAGTAGCTGCTCAATTTGGCCAGTTGACCTTACGGAATGGATCTGGACCACCACCGAAGAGACAAAGCACTTCATTTAATTAGAGCGGTATTACGAACTAGGTACAGGAGACCATCCCAGTGATTCCTGAGCAAGAAATGGCAGAGTAAGCAGAGATAACTTACAGCTTCTCCACTAGCCAGATCCTAAAATAATGAAATTGTTTGCAAGGTACATTGTTGTGAAAAAATGCAGTTAATGTCGCTGGATAACATTACTTGCATGGATTGTTTCTTCCTAATTCTTGGTTATTTCTTCTCTCACCTTAGAGTTAATCCTGTCTGGTAAGAATTCTAGCAATGTCTAAAATTATTTTCAATTGTAGCCTACATCCCTAACTGGGTCAATGATTTAAGTGATGCTGGAGACTTGATGTTTCACAACATATAAAAAACAATCCTACAATTTTCAATGTCTGGTAATTTTGCTGTCCAGTCGAAGTGTCCCATATTTGGTAAAAATTTTCTGAATGTCCTTTGGTTAAACACCCTTTGCAAGTAGGCAGACAGCTGTGGAAGGGAAATGCTGAGGGGAACGATGCATGATGATGTAGCCAAGGAGGGGTGCATCATTATGACACAGTCTGACCTCAGTATATTGATTTACAGAAGCCATTTCCACTTTAAAATAAACTACAAAAGCTAGGATTGGGTATATTACTAGTAACTGTTACAGCTTCTATCAGTGGTCTCTCCTCAGAGTCTGTTCATTTATATCTAAAAATGTTTTATTTTCCTTAATGAACTAACAAACGAAATACTCTCACTCTCTCTCTCTCTTTTTCTCTCTCTCTCTCTCTCTCTCTCTCCTGTATTTTCAGCCTGAGGAATTGACCAACATTCTGGAGGTCTGCAACATCGTCTTTACCAGCATGTTCACACTGGAGATGATCCTCAAACTCACAGCGTTTGGCTTCTTTGAGTACCTGAGGAACCCTTACAACATCTTTGATGGCATCATTGTCATTATCAGGTCAGTGAAGTCTCGTTCTGAATTGCAATAATTAATACAAATTTAACGAGACACTGTAGAGGCAGACCAAAGATCAGAACCTGGGAAGGTCCAAAAGATTAATCACCTTAATTATTATAAAAAATACTCAGTATCTGCTACATCGTGGAGTGGGAGAAAAAGGGAGAAAATTCTAAATAGGAAATTAAGAAGTTAGGCTGAGATCATCTCCTGGTCTCCAAAACTGAAAATGTTAGTTTTCTTGCACTTTGCATTTTCTTTACTTATCTTTATTGTCTCTTTTCAATTCCCATTAAACCCAGTTCTATTCCTTCAGATTTTCCTCTTAGTTTTCCTGACTTATCTTTTCTCTCTGCCTTTTAATTCTCTTAGCATTTCATCTTCTTACCTATGTTTCCCCATTGTCTTCCTTAAACTTTATTTCTCTCTCTCTCTCTCTCTCTCTCTCTCTCTCTCTCTCTCTCTCTCTCTGGGCTCTCTCACAAACAGAAAGACAATTAATTTACAGTTTACATATCTGTTAAGATTTGGCATTTCTTGAATGGCCATGCTTCTGAAAGCTGCCGGCAGCTGCCAGTAGTTTGTACTGATTAGTGACTTGCCAGCTCTGGCTGTGCACCTCTGGCACTCTGAGATAGAGATCCAATGCAGCACCATCACAAAATCTGTCCGCCAGCCTCTAGTTGTGGCATCAAGCACAACCCTCACAAAGGTCTATGAAGTGAGTGGACTACCTGCTTTTGGTAGGTCAGTAAAGTTACTATTTATTGGTTACTTTTAGAATATCAGGTCACTGAAGCAACACACTCTGGATTATTTTCTGGTTGGAGAAGCTACACGATCAGTTACCTTTATTTTTTGAACACTTCTGCCTCATTTCAGGCAATTATGGCCAATTTAGTATTTTTCTTTATCTTAACTATGAGTTGTGGTCCTCTGGTGGTGCAGCGGTGGAAGATGCTAGTTCATCACTGAGGTGGATGATATTACAATTCAATAAATGCATGTATGGGCCATAAACACAAACACACACTCATGTCAGCTAAAACGGAGATATCTCTTGTAATGTTGTTGTTGTGTGTGTCAGTGTGTGTGAGATCATAGGGCAGTCTGATGGCGGGCTCTCTGTTTTGAGGACGTTCAGGTTGTTAAGGGTGATAAAGCTCGTACGCTTCATGCCCGCCCTGCGCAGGCAGCTGGTCGTTCTCATGAAGACCATGGACAACGTGGCCACCTTCTGCATGCTCCTCATGCTATTCATCTTCATCTTCAGGTTAGTACTCGTGCTTGTTAGTAAATGTTAGGGGTACCAGATTGTTTCAAATAAAGGTATTCAGGTAAAACATATTCTCAATCGTATCCACATAACTTGGACTTACCGGTGCCATTAAGAAGGTCATCTGGTCCTTCAGTGCTTCAGTGCCTGGGAACCAGGTAAACACATTCAACTTTGAACATCACAGACTGGAAACTCCTGGTGGTGAAAAAGCACAGCGCTATAAGGAGCTATAAAACCACAGGTAACGCACAGTTGTGTGGAGCGGCGTAACCTTGCAATTACATAAATTGACCAACGTTCAAATCGGTGCCCTCTTAAATACATGTTCATAACTCTGAAGGTCTAGAGGAATTACTCCATCTCAATAAGCTCGCCTAGGTTCAGAGGCATCTTCAAAAACGAGACTTTCGAGAGTTAAGATGAGGTTTTACATCTTTTAAATAATTCTAAGGGAATTTACCATTAAGGAGCTTTATGCAACACTTAAGGGATTACTTAAGGGGCATACGATAATTAAGGGAACATTGAAGGGTTTATGATGACTTCCCTTAAGAAGCCCTTAGGTAACACTTACGGCTTTTTTCTGCAACACACAAGGGCAATCTTGGGGGAAAATTTCACTAAAGGTGTTTTATGCAACTAGGCATAGACCTTCAACCCACCGACACATGACCCTGGCCAGCGTAAGTGGGGTTAAAACTTTATATTAAGATAAAAAATAAATATAGTATAAAACAAACTTTTTAATACAATAACACTGATATAAAAGCACAGACTGTATATAAAGCATACTGTCGACGTCCATGTTAAAGGTTTTGGTGATTTTACATTGCGATAGTGGAATGTTGTAATAGTTTTCCTCAGCTTGCCAATGTGTGTGTGTGTGTGTGTGTGTGTGTGTGTGTGTGCCTCCTCTGCTACATCAAACCCGCGGAGTTCCAAAAGAGATAGATGGCAGCCGATAACCTAACACTGAATCCCTCTGAATCCTTTCTGACCCTGTAGCGCTGAACTTCCAGTTAAGCGATCCCAGAAAGATAAAGGAAGAATTCAAACTGAGTGCATTAAACCGCCCATCCCATGTCCTTCCATTTCCATTTCCTCCCTCTTCACACTGTCACAGTTCCATCTTTCACGTTGCCCTGATGAATTTACTGCCCAAACAATCTCCGATTTGTTTACTCTTAAATTGACGCTCTTAGCGTTTGCCTCTGGAGCAGATGGCTGGTTTGATGTACACTTATTTCTGCGACAAATACTACTAGTCCATGTCCAGTTTTCCCAGAATTGACGTGGTGTAAACACGAGTGATAAATGAGTGTATTTAAAGTGATGCTTGGTGTAGCAGATGATGATTCATTGTGCTGCACTGAGCTTGACTCACCAGACTTTGTAGGGTTGGATTTAATTCTCTCTTCACTCACAGACAGATAAGCTATTTGCTCTTGCAGAGGCTATATCCATCTCTCATTTAGACTCATCAATGTTAAACATACTGCCATCTAGCTTTAGCCCTCACTCCAAACTCTTACTGCTCTTGATCCCACAAATCCGTGTCAATGTAGTCATTTTTGGTCGGTGTGTGTGAAACAGGCAGAGGCAGGACAGGTTCAATACGAAATATAGACAGCAAGGCTAGGGAGATAGAGGAAATAAGGGAATACGTAAAGAAGGTAAGACAGGAAGGGAAGATTTGGAAAGATGTAAAAGAAAACATAATGAAGACAAGAACTGAGGGAATTACAGGATGAAGAAGGAGCTTAAGAACAAACTGATGGGAAGATCAGAGGGAGAAAGGACAGATAATGTAAAGGAAGCATTGTTATATAAAGAAATACGAATATATATTAGGAAGGAAAGGATGTAAGAGGAAAAAGATGTTATAAGGAAAAAAGATGAAAGTGAAGAAAAAAGATGGAGGAAAGGAAAAATGAAGAACAAAAGAACAAATAGAATAGAAGGAAGGATTCGTAATAAATGAGGATGGAAGGAAATGTTGAAGATAGGCAGGAAGAAAATGAGATAGAAGGTATAAAGGTAAGAAATGTGGGGAGAATTGAGGAATGAAAAAGGAAAGGAAGACGAGGAACCAAAGGAAAGAATGGAAAAGCAAGACGGGGGGAAAGGGCAGCCAAATAAAAAGACATAAGGAAGAAAATAAATAAGAGGAAAAATTAGGAAGGGCTAAAAGAACAAGGGAAACGAGTCAGTAACGAAAAATGGGAGAAAAGAGCAAAGAGTGGGGGGAAAAGCAAGATGGGGAATAAACCCCACAAATAATGGGATAGAAGAAGAGATGAATGGTAGATGAGAGACAGAACTAGGAAACGATAAAGGGAAGAAATGCATGGAGGAAGGAAATGCTAAGGACAGGCAGGAAGAAAACTATAAAGGATAGGAGGGGAAAACAAAATAAATGGAGGGAGAATAAATGGAAGATTTAATAAAAGTAGTAAAGGAAACTAGAAGGAAACTAGAAAGGGAGAATGTAAGGAAAGAAGTGAAGAAATAGGGAATAGAAAGTAAAGTTTATATGAAATTCAAGAAAGAACCAGGAAACTATATGGAAGACGGAAAAAACAAAGGAAGGAAGCAATAAAATAAGAAATGAAATGAAAAAGGGAAGGAAGGAAATGCTTCCAGAAATGCAGAAAGGAAAACATTAAGATAGGATGAAGCAAGGATGAAAGGGAAGAAGTAACGTAAATGGAGAAGGGAGGAAGGAAGCTAGATAATCAGGATGGAAGGAAATATAGGAAGGGATTAGCAAAGTGACATACAGAATGACATGAGGAAAGGAAAGAAATAAAGAAATGAGAACAGGAAGGCAGGAAAGAAAAGTGGAAAGAAGTAAGGAAAAGAAAGAATGTGAGAAATTACAAAGAAATGGAAGAAACGAGGACGGCAGGAGAAAAGAAATTCAGAAGGAAGGAAAGAAATTGTCCAGGAGGAAAGGAGGAGGTAAGGATAAAAACTGAGTAATACAATGTGAAAGGAAGCAGAGGGGATGTGTGGGAGGAAGATGGAAAGGAGGAAAAGAATAGGAGAAATGAGAAACTGAAGTCGAACAGGTTTGAGGAAATCAGTGAAGGAAGAACGGATCGAGGCAAATGAGGAAAGGCAGACAGAAGGAGCGCTCGGTTTTTATGTTATTATCATCTGTTCACATCACAGCCAATCAGCCTTTTGTTGTGCTCAGTTCCACAGTGTAGAGCTCACGACTCATTAAACTCATGAAAATGAGATTAAAGAAGAAAGGGAATTAATGTCACTGTGTGTGTGTGTGTGTGTGTGTGTGTGTGTGCGCGCGCAGTATTTTAGGGATGCACATATTCGGCTGTAAGTTCAGTCTGAAGACCGAGGCTGGAGATACAGTGCCTGATAGGAAAAACTTCGACTCCCTGCTCTGGGCCATTGTTACTGTTTTTCAGGTATGAATATTAAATAATTATGAGTAGATTTCAAAGTAAAGGTACACTGCTTTTTTATTGAGTGCCTAAGTGGATATGGGATGATGAGAGACCAAACATGTGCATGTGTGGGACTTTATTGTTGCTATTGTTTAATTATATGGTAATTACTATGTTATTACACATGAACAGTCCGAGTATATGAATAATAACGATAATCAAGCTTATATAGCAATGTAAGACATGCAATACAAACAAACTAAAGTACACAGACCTTCTGTAAATGAATATGTTGGGACAGTGATGGCCCAGAGGTTAGGCTACTGGACTTAACCTGAAAGTCCAGAGTTCTTGTCTCAGCATTAAGTTCTGCCCTGCCTTCAACCCTCAGTTGCTTGAATTGTACCTTGTAAGATTTCAGGTCTTGTTATAAAATGTTGCAAACTTGCTCTGGTTCTGCTGTGTATGTGTTTAGATCCTGACCCAGGAGGACTGGAACATGGTTCTGTATAACGGCATGGCCTCCACGTCTCCACTCGCTGCTCTCTATTTTGTCGCTCTCATGACGTTCGGGAACTATGTACTCTTCAACCTTTTGGTGGCTATCTTGGTAGAGGGTTTTCAGGCTGAGGTAATTCAGTTCTGGAAGTAATAACTATAAATGGATGTATTTAACGTCCTGGATGTTTTTGTTCTGCTTATTTCTTGAATCTTTTCCCTAATCTAAAGTACTAACACAATTGTACGTCAAGCTTCACATATAGTTCTTTCAAGCTTCGGCTGTTTCGAAGGGGGGCAGATGTTTTCCTCAAGAGTTTGGGTGTACTTGGGACCTTTCGCCCAGTCCCTCCTGGTGAAAAACACCAAACAGCATAATGCTGCCACCACCATGCTTCACAGTAGTTATGGGGTGTGTTATTGCAGTTTTGTGCTGGGTGGGACGTTGAAAAATGCAGAGCTTGGATTTCAATCCAAAAGTTTTAACATGGTCTCATTTGACCACATATTAAAAGTAGTCATTAAGAAGCTGATCACTTATCCAAACCAGGTATTGTCCTAATTAAATGTTAATTATTTATCATATTTCTAAAAAGTTTGTATATTAGTCTATAAAACTTTTTTATTTAAAGTTAGAGTGTAGTGTGACAGAAGGTTTTTACAGGGTATGATTTGCTATAGACACTCTAGTAGAATGAGAACACTGTAAACAAAAGAAGTTATGGCCATAAATCGATAGTTCGTATCTTGTTTGAAGAATTTTTCTTTTTGGCTTTCCGCATGAAGAGTTAGAATTGCTTTGTGGAATTAGAAAAAGGATTGCTCGGTTTATTTTTTAGTTATTTGTCACTGAGTACATATTACACCGAGCCAACGTTGCTGCAGGCCAATACACTCGATCTGGTTCATGCTCAATGTGGGCTCTAATGAGTTAGAGTTAGACCAGTGCCAGCATTATAGCATGGAAAATATGTCCCCACACTTTTTTTTGTCTGTATTTCGTGTAGTATTTTGCCAGTTGATTAGGTTGCGTAATGAGTCTTTGGCTAGTCATCTCCTCCTGCCAGTTTTTGCCTTTAAAATTACATTTTGCAGAAGGAAATGGTGTCATATTAATGAAGAGTGGAGGAAATCTCTAAAATATTCAATATGTTTTTTTTTCTTTCTCTGATGGAAGATTAGTACTTCCTGGACTTGTAACTCTTGAAAAATGCCAGCATGCTTAACAAAAGTCACAGGAATCATAGATGCTTGGATTAAGTCTGGGGACGTGTTTTATTTTTACGATAAAAAAATTGTAAACTGAATAATTTGCTCCATTTCTAGGGTTACCCTATTCCTTTTTTTTACAATGTGTTTCTCCTGTTATAAATCAATTTGCATTTAGTTATGCCTTCATTTTACTTTTATGTGGCTCTGTGGTTAAGGATTTGGATTTTTTTAACTAATCAGAAGGTTGTGAGTTCAATCCTGACTTTTGACAAGCTACCACTTTTGGGTTCCTGAGTTAGTTGCCAAAATCACCATGGATTAGAGTTTCACTGAAATTTGGTAAGAATAAAAAACACAGGTTTTTTTATTAAATGGTCAGTGGAGGGAAACACAGAAACAGAGAGCTGAGGCTCAAGGGCACAAAGACTTCTGAAAAAAAACGTGTATTGGGATTTAAATAGTTCAACGACGTTCCATGAGAAAGGCATTCATTGAGCATGAAACAGTGAAGTTTCTTTTTTTTTTTTTTTTCCCCAGCATGCAAAAAAAATTCCTTTCTGTGCTCATGTTTTTGGCTTGTGTAAACCAACCTACATTGTGGCTTAACCCCCAGCTGCTTCCAAACCAAGGGTTTTAAATAGCAGAGGACTGTGATAAAGGGAATTTGCCAGAGTACAGGTGTGAGGAAAAATTCAATTTACGCCAGCAACAGGATGTGTCAGGGGAGTGTGAAAGTATTAAAAGAAAAAACCACTCAGAATATTTTGATGGTAATATATATTATGAAGTAATAACAAAAAAACACATTGTTTCCTTTGTTTTAAAACTTTTTTTTAGCACAGTGCCTCAATATAACTAAATGTGAAAAAAGTGAAAGGATCTGAAGACTTTCCGGATGCATTGTACAAAGTCACCTTATATTAGATAGCAGTGAACAAGCTTTAACCTGAGTTCTCTGGGGGGCGTCTGATGGCTGATTATATTTTGGGCTTCTAAAACTAGGATACACAAACAGGCAGGTAGGCAGATTACTGGAGTAGGTTATCCCTCCAGAGTGCACCAATAATTGGGCTTTCAGGTTGTGGAGAAAAAGTGAAGCACGGTGAGTGGGGAACTGGAGCAAAAGCTCTACGGCAAGGTCGGCAGTCAAAGTTTCTTAGTGTTCATGGATTTTATTGAAAACTATTTCCAGTGGATCTCTCAACTATCTTGCCCCGTGTCCTTACAAACAGGAGCCGGCTAACAGGTCGTACTCGCGACGACGGACAGCTCCTCATGAACTTTCGATTGCAACTTCGATGAAACCGAAAAGGAAAAAGATCCCCTCCAGCTGTCAGGTACTGACCTGCAGATTAGCTGGAGATTTACTCTAATCACTCGGTGTGTACTTTGATCAGCGTGTACTTAGATGGACTCAAAGGCTCTCCGTGCTGCATCCCAAGCTTCCATCTGTTAGAACAGAAACGCTGCCACCACGCTCACCAACAGATGGCAAAGCTGCACTCATGCAGCAGAACATTCACATGTTGTAGAGAGTGTAGGATATTAGGCTTGGCAGAAAGCATCTGGTTTCCAACCCCAGACCTTAAGCAGGAGTCTCTCCGGCCGAGACGTGTCAAGATCCCAAACGATTTGCTGCCAGGATTAATCCAGGCTTTTTCAGTGTCATCTGCACCGGCTACACTAATATATCAAGTGCAATTGATTAAACAGGGGGAATCTGCAGCTGCAGTTGGGTTAGCTTAGCAAATAATGTTTACACTGAGTTGATCAAACATATCCTGACGAGGGTCAGGACCGGCACAGATCAGCTACTATTTGGGTGGTGGATCATTCTCAGCACTGCACTGACTCTGATGACTATTAGATCAGACACAGCACTCTACTGTATGTGACCTTTAACGTCCATCTGTCCGTTCACTTAACATCCGAGGTCTTAAGAATTATAATTGGAAACAAAAATCTGTCCTGTATATATCTAATTGACGGCAAAACTTTATTTGCAAGAAAACATTCTTATTTGACTATTACAGAAAAGTTGTGTATAACTTTATTCTCTTTTCCCCCTACTTCTCTTCACCCAGATCCAAAAATCTGTACCCTCACCCCTAACGGCCATCTAGACCTGGCACCGATGCCCAACTCCCTCGGAGTGTACCCCGCTGAAAGGCTAAGCTTCGCTTTGGGCTCCCGAAAGAGCAGCGTGAGCTCCCTTGGGAGGGCGAATCTGGAACAGAGAGCTCTGGTATGAACTGATCCCGATCCAAATACCTCTTTCACAGCACTTCAGCTCTTAAGCCAGTACAAAAGAACCAAATGATTAGCCATCGACTCTGCATGTATTAGCATTAAATGCACCATTTGCGTAAGGACTAGTCATCCAGCACACTGAGCATCAGCATATACAGAGGACGTGGTTGAAGCAGGCACTTGAAAAGCTGAGAGCTGTCTGTTATTATAACCTCGGTAATTATTATGCTGGTTTAAGTTTTTTTGTTTTTCTGAGTTTACTATTTCATTAAAGACGTGTGTTCTGGTTGTGGGATGCCTTTTAACCCACGAACCCACTATAAATTGCTAGCAGTCGATGTCCTATGCAGTATTGTGCAAAAGTCTTAGGCCACCATTAGATTTGTTGTTTTAGCAATAGTACAATGACCAAAAATTTCAAACTTGGATTCGTCACGCCATGATTCTCTTTCTGATCGTCATTCTGATCTTTGTGAGCTTTAGCATATATTAGCATTTTCACTCTGTTCCCCTTCTGAAAAAGCGGTTTCTTGGGTGCTACTTTTCCAAAAAAGACCATTCCTGATCACTTTTTTCAGTTTTTAATATTGCATACACATTCCCTGTATTTTCTGGTTGTTTGCTTTAGTAAAGAGGCTGAAAAAGAATGATATGTTATCTTTCTACCCTTGCTAAAACCGTGGCATATCTAATCTAATGGTGGCCTAAGACTTTTGCACAGTACTGTATGTTAAAAAACGAGGGTTATCTTAATTGAAAATTTGGCAGTTGATTGTAAATAAAGATGGAGAGAGTATATCCTGGGCTAAAATGTCTTGAGTGTGTCTGTGTGTTCTGCAATGGCCACAATGTTTCCTGCCTTGTACCCTGTGCTGCCAGAAAGGCACCAGCCCTTGGAATCTGGAATATGAGTTAGTGAGCCTATCGCTGCTGTGACCCAAATCCCAGTCTCAGTGATGTCTTCTGGCCATTTGGGCATCACACACAGGCATGATTGGTTGTACCTCTTGAAGGGTTGAAGGGGAGGCCAAAATGGGAGAATCATCCCCTTATGCTGCAACAGCGACCCCTGGCGGTCCTGCAATGGACACTTATATTCACCACAGAAATCCTAGCAAACACAAAAGATTGTTGTTAAAATCATTGTAAATAAATTCATTTACTGCACAATTGTGTTCACAGTGCCCGAGTCGAGCCTCTCTCTACCAGAACTGGGCTCATCCTTCTCCCCACGGCGTGTGGAGCCGCAGGTCCAGCTGGAACAGCATCGCGCGAACCTCCAGGGGCATCGGCATGGGTGCAGGAGGAAGCCTGAGGGTCCGAGGTCCTCACTCGTGCCGGGCCGAGCAGGAATCTCTCCTCTCTCCTCCCTCCCTGCACCCTCCTCCTCCACCTCTCCTCTCCAGACATTTCGTACCCAGGAGGGACCGGCGGGCTCTATCCCTGGAGCTCCCGGAGCTTCTCCAGGTTCCCAGAGCCTCTGTGACCACTCTGCACTCTCACCAGGGCAAAAAAAGCTACTCCAGTGGACCGGGCGGTGCAGGGGAGCACCAGGACTGCAATGGAAAGGCCCCGTCAGCGCAGCAGCAGATCCTGAGCGAGGTTTACCCACAAGTCAACCCTCGCAAAGACCGAGACGATCTGGAGGATGAGATCGATTATGTGAGTGCAATAGAAGTCATTTTGTGGCATATAAATAGAGAAACATAACATCAAATTTTTTTGTTTGATTTATTATCCTCACCTTTCTTTGGGTCTGCGGTCACTGTCCCCAGAGAACACAGGCAATTTTCACCCCCTGCTTTATATTGGTCTAGGTCATGGGGATGGATCCGGAGCCTATTGTGGAATTGTGGAATCACACAGGCCTACACAAAGATCACTGTGCAGCACTGGGGGATCCTGCCATCCCTCAAACAACAGCAAATTATGGGTCTCAGTCACAGTCATTTACATGTGCTGCTGAAAACAGCCATTCCTGAGGACCTAGGTTCAAATCCCGTGTCTGTTATACCCCCGGCGTTTATATTTCTTTACACAATAATGTTAATTTAATAGTATGGTTCTGCACTGCACCTTTGAATGTCTGTACACCATGCCTGTAATGTGGGGGCACCCTTCATTTCGAGAAGCATGGAAGTAATCAGGCGAATACACACCGAGACCTGAACTGTACGGGCTGTCTCAGCTCAGAGCCTGCATACTGTAACGCCCACTTGCGTGAGTAGACTTAATGGCATAGTATAATTGGAACTTGAACCAGAGCCACTGAACCGTAACCACAACTCACAATAATGGCTCAGCCTTGGGAACCAGCGTTCTACCTGTTGAGGCATTCCCAACCTTTTTTCGTTGGAGCCCCCCTTGAGTATCTAAGAAAAGTTGCATCCCACCCCCCACACACAGCTCGCACACACGGACCAAAGGAATAAAGTGATTCATTGCTAATTTTTTTTGGCAAAATTAACTTCAGTTATAGCTTTTCTCCTTTTCTCTTGGGTGACTTTTTTCCAGTGAGTGTTATTTTAAGACCCCAGCTGTAATCACTTGCATATCTGCCTGACATATAACTGCATGCTGAGTTTTGCAACAATCCGACATTTTACCTGGGTGCATTTTTTTTGTCGGTGAGAACACCTGATACACCAGGGACTGTGGTGACTTAGCGTTTAAGGTACTGGACCAGAAGATTCAGGGTTCAAATCCCACCTCCTGTTGGGTCCTTGAAACTTGAAAGTGTGTCAGTTGTAAGTTCTCAGTTGTCTCTGGAGCTGCGCTAACCATTTGCAGCTGTGTCTATAACATACCCGATGTAGAGACGTTGTGACAATGCATTTTGCGAAGTGTCTTGCTCATGATGTGAAATGATCTCACACCAAGTGTGAGATTTATTTAACTAACGTTTTAAATATATCAATTGCACAGTAAATTCACCCGGCTGCTTTTTTTTGTTGAAATAAAAGCAGCGTGCGAGCAATTTCACATAGCACAGGCGAGGACATTTATCCTCAAGGCTGCGCCAGTGTGCCAAGTGCAGCCTTTTTCTTTGCTGAACAATAACCAATTTCCATATAATGAACAATCAAACTGAATAATAGAAGTGGCCCAATTAATACCAGCGCCAAGGAGGAGAGTTAACAGATGGCGGCAGGCTCGCATGTTTTAATTTACAGTCGCTTGCTCGTCTGTACGCAATTAAGAACAACATAACAGCTTCTCCGGTGGGATCAGGATCACGTGATGGTGATGCCGAATAACCAGCTTGCTACTCGAATACCTCGGAAGCATTTGTTCTCTTGTTAACAGCTTTCAAATTAACCTCAGATCTCATTTACAAAGCCAAGCCTTGTTGCTGAAACAGTCTCTGATTAACGATGAGGAAAATCGCTAACTTGCACTCTAATCTCGTAGATTTATGTAAGCGGTGGAGATTAATGGGGTGCTTTTCTCCATGCAGAGTTTGTGCTTCAGGATCCAGAAGATGATCGAGGTGTATCGGCCAGACTGGTGCGAAACGAGGGAGGACTGGAGCGTCTTTCTCTTCTCCCCGCAAAACAAGTCAGTCCGTCCCCTTAATTAACTGTTGGTGCAAATCTAATGAGATGGGAGGAACTGCAAATATATTAACTGTACTGGATCTTACTAGACTGCACTGCGTTAGGCTTGTACACTGAATAGCCATTTTCCTTGCTGTAGGTTCAGCGTTTCGGACTAAATAATGCCAATAAGCATATTTTTACGTTATTCTATTCAGTATTTCTCTTCATTATTGGCTCATACGCTGTAACTTTGAAATTCTCTATTTTGTTATACTCTTCATAATATTTCATTTTCTCTAAAATGTTAGTCTACCTGTTATTGTACTTATTATATTTTGAAATATGTGCTGTCTGTTAATATTTTAGTTTCTGTTTATTCAAACAGAATAAGAGGCATTCGTATATCTGGGCTTAATCTAAAATGGTCCAGAAAATTTCCTACATTCTACAAACATGCATATACAGTACATTCTACTTATGCAATACTCTGCAAAAGTGTTAGGCCCCCTTTAGATTATCTATACTATTGTTTTAGCAATGTCAAAATGACCACATGTAATAATGTTTCATTCTCTTAATTGGAATACAACCAGAAGCTAAAGGAAATATGTATGCGGTAATAAAAAAACTGGAAAAGAATCAGAAAAAAACAGCTTCTGTAGGCTACAGAACCCCCACAGACACATACACGAAGTTGCCAAGTTGGATGCCAAGTTGACCTATCTGAAGAAGCTTGAATAGTTGTTTTGGAAGGTTAGCAGTCAAGAAACCACTTTGTGGAAGGGGAACAGGGTTAAAAGGCTGGGTGAAAAGTTTTTATTGGACAATTCGTTGTCTGGATGCTACATACTAGGAACACTAGAGGGCGCTCTTGCTCCACTATAGTTCACTCTGGAATTCTGGCTTATCATTGACCTTCAGAAAGCTTTAAACCAAGGCTTTTTTCCAAGTTTATTCTTTGAGAATACTTTATACTTATTCATCACAATGAAAAGGTCACTGTAGGTCTATTTATTTACTAATTACACTACAACTAATTAAGCTAGTTTTCATGTTGATTAGGCACTAATGAACTAAATTACACTTCAGCTTGAGAATAGCACAAAACCATAAGAATTATCCACAAGCGCTATATCCACTATGGCAAACGATACTTTCAGGCTTGCTTCCACATAATAGGCGTTTATTTATATTTGCCATATAAAGAGAGAAATCTCTGTCTATGGTAAATCAGAAAATCGACATACAGAATAACAACCAGCATTACAAACGTAACCAAATTTTGAAATTAGGGCTGTCAAACTCTGAATGGCAGACTATAAAGAATGAAATTAAATATGAGAAACTGATCAAATTTAAGTGCTTTTAATGGGTAATGTGTTATTAAACTTGTAAACAAAATGATCTATTTTTAGTTAGTAAGTGTATTAGAGAATGCAGGTATATCCTCTGGATAAGATGCTAAGTACAGTATTAACACACCAGCTAGCCTGTCTGAGGCCCTCAGGCTATCTTGTAGACAACTCACACAGCCAATCAAGAGTCATGATGAGCTGCTGATTTTTGAAAGACAGGTTCAATTATGTTAATTACTGGCCCCAAGTCTCTGTTTATCCCACTAGGTAATCTCCTAATCTGATTGTCTATAAACTCTGACTGTAACACTGGATTTATAGGATGCTGATGATTGGTGCCTTAGCTACAGTCCACTTTAGCCATCCTATTCTGGTCAATACCCAGCACTGATGTTCCTCTGACCAAGGACAAATATATTTATATTACTTTCATTTTAAAATGCAGTTTCCCAATGTTTAATTAGCAGAAATACGCAATGTTATCTATTCTAATCAGTAATTGTAGGTAATTAATATGTCACTCTTTGCACTCTAGTAGATTTTCCTGACTGTTTGATTCATCAAGAATATTACTGAGGTCAGGAGTGTGTGCAGGCCAGCATATTTGGCTGAGACACGCCTGTTATTCTCCTAAAGTGGTGCTACAAATTTGAAAGGATGTACATCTCCAGAATGCCATTGTGTGCTGTAGCATTAATAGCCCCCATCAGTGGAACTAAGGCGTCCAGAATTAGTCACTAAACAGCCCCAGACTGTTATTCCTCAGCTTTATAGTCAGCACTATGCTGGCCAGATTTAGTTTTATCTGAACTCGGCTTGCCAGATGGCAAAACATGAGTCTTCACTTCAGACGATGAGTGTGTTTACATGCATTTAGTAATCCGATAAGGGCAGAAAATCAGATTTTATCAGTAATCTGAACAATGAGTTTACTTGCAATTGGGTAATCGGATAATAGGAAACCTCCAGGTGTTCTACTTTGCAACCATCTGATAATCTCACAGAAGCATGTGATGTAACCTACAAACTTTAAATAATAATAATAATTAATTAATGCAATTCTTAATTTCCTTGAGCATATACTGTGCTTCAGAGTCTCCCCAAATGTGTCTGGTACCAGTTTCGTGGATGTTGCGTTTAATTCCAGGGTTGCCAGGTCTATGGAAACGAGCCTAAAAGAAGCTTTCAGACAGAACAGCCACTTCCAAGCCAGTAGAGGGGAAAGATGTGGTCTTCAACTTGTGCTTTATGGCCAAACAGTTGACTGGAGAACTGTGGCATGGAAGGTTCTGCCACTAAGCACTTCAGTACCACAAATTCTACTCCTACGTAAACCTCTATGTTTGAGGATGGCGAGGCGGAATGGAGGATGGCTACAATGGCCCTTCCCAGGCACTGCGATGGACTAGTGTCCCCTCCAATGATGTGGCCTAGATTCTGGACCTCCCTCAGATTGGAATAAACAGAGTTAAAATAGGGAAAGCAATCTTTTTAACTTAAGTTGATTATGCAAATCCTCATCTCTTTTTCCTTTAGTGAAGCACATGGCTCTTGCATTGATGACAGCCCTCTGTGTGCTGAGCATGCACACAAAAAAACAAGATTAATGGATATCATATAAACCAGAAACCATCATCTGTTTTCATCACTCCCATTCCGTTCTCTTTTTTCCCTTCTTCGTCTCTTTCAGGTTCCGAGTGATGTGCCAATCCATCATCGCTCATAAGCTGTTTGACTACGTGGTGCTGGCTTTTATCTTCTCAAACTGCATCACTGTGGCTCTGGAGAGACCCAAGATTCTCCAGGGCAGCTTGGTAAGTGCTGTGCAGTCACGGCTGCTTTACGCACACGCTTAATATTCTAAACACACATTTAGCACATTGAAAGAGCAGAGCAGGTTTAGGACTTGCTGTAGGAGGCCAGACGTATATCACAGACGTTTGGGAGACATTTATTATGATGTCAATGCTTTCCTATATGGCAATCCCTAAGCATTAGCTAATTAGTCATGTGACTTTCAGTAGCATTAACAAAGTGTAGTCTCACAAGGGCAGCATTCGAGGTGTTCATTTCTCTCTTTGTGATTCAAATCAATTCAGGCTGCTTATTAAGATGGCAAATTAGCATGTTTTAAAGCTTCATTTATTAAGCTTAATTGTAGACATGTCAAACTATTGAAATAATTCATCTCAATTAATCGCATCTGTAGTTAATCAGGATTAATTGAAAGTATTTTATTGGCTAATTTTACTAATTTGACCTAAACGTTTTTCCTGTAATGAGCAGGGCACAGTTTTAGGCCGACGTGTGCACACAATAAGCTTCCACCAATGTTATTTTTCAGTTTTTAATAACTAAAAATCAGTGCAGTGAGGACTTATTTGAAAGCAACATAAACGTCAGTGATATGCAAGCTCCGGTAAAAAAAGGCAACCTTAGTCACAAGTTATTTCAAAAGTTACTGTACACGTCTAACCATAAAATGGCCAATCACGTTTGTTAATTTTGTCAATGAATATAATTCAACCAATTAACCGCTACCCTTCACCGACGTGACTTACAGTGGTGCTTGAAAGTTTGTGAAACCTTTAGAATTTTCTATATTTCTGCATAAATGTGACCTAAAACATCATCAGATTTTCACAGAAATCCTAAAAATAGATAAAGAGAACCCAGTTAAACAAATGAGACAAAGATATTATACTTGGTCAGTTATTTATTGAGGAAAATGATCTAATATTATGTATTAGTGAAAGGCAAAAGCATGTGAACCTCTAGTATAGTATTAGAGTCAGGTGTTTTCAATCAATGGGATGACAATCAGGTGTGAGTGGGCACCCTGTTTTATTTAAAGAACAGGAATCTATCAAAGTCTGCTCTTCACAACATGTCTGTGGAAGTGTGTCATTGTACAAACAAAGGACATTTCTAGGGACCTCCGACAAAGTGTGATGCTCATCAGGCTGGAAAAGGTTACAAAACCATCTCTAAAGAGTTGGATCCACCCAATCCAACAGTCAGACAGTGGTGTACAATGAGGAAAATTCAAGACCATTGTTACCCTCCCAAGGAGTGGTCGACCAACAAAGTCACTCCAAGAGCAAAGGCTTGTAATAATTGGCGAGGTCCCAATGGACCCCAGGGAATTCTAAGCAACTGAAGGGCCTCTCTCACATTGGGTAAGGTTTATGTTCATGATCCACCATTCAGAAGAACAAACTGAACAACAATGGTGTGGCATGGCCAGTTTGCAAGGAGAAAGCCAATGCCTCCAAAAAAGAACATGCTGCTCTTTGCAGTTTGCTAAAGATCCAGTGGAGAGCCAGAAGGCTATTGGGAAGAATGTTTGTGGACGGATGAGACCAAAATAGAACGTTTTGGTTTAAAAGAAAGCGTTATGTTTGGAGAAAGGAAAACACTGCATTCCAGCATAAGAACCTTATCCCATCTGTGAAACATGGTGGTGGTAGGATCATGGTTTGGGCCTGTTTTGCTGCATCTGGGCCAGGATGGCTTGCCATCATTGATGGAACAATGAATTCTGAATGATATCAGAGAATTCTAAAGGGAAATGTCAGGACATCTGTCCATGAACTGAATTTCAAGAGAAGGTGGGTCATGCAGCAAGACAACGACCCTAAGCACACAAGCCGTTCTACCAAAGAATGGTTAAAAAAGAAAAGTCCTGACTTACACAGCGTCCAAAAATCTGGTCACTGTACTTAAAAACGCAACTGCATTTCTGATGTTATATACTGTACTTAACTTATCTCTCTCTCCCTAGGAGAGGCTTTTCCTCACCATCTCTAATTACATTTTTACTGCCATCTTTGTGGGAGAGATGACACTTAAGGTAAGTGCAGTGTTTTTAATTTTCATGTACTTCACGCCTTTTCATGACTACGTAACGCATGAACATTTTCATTATATGCATGCCTGGCAGTGCTAATCTCATTTCTTTCCGGCTTTCGGTGATGTAATCAATATCCCAGCCCATTCTGCAACAGCACTAAAGGAGATTATTTCAGTTCTCTCTCTCACAGATATTTAATAACACAATCATGCAGTTTAGGATTATGATTTTGTAATATGGATATATAAGAATATTCCAAAGACGTGTTCTCGGTTCATCAAAAATATAGCTTTTCTCTAATATACAGTACAAAGCAAAAATAAATGGTATATACTGCATTGTAGCTTGCATTACCACACTTTATTCACCATTCGTCTGATATATTCTCATCATTAAAACCTGAAACAAGGACATCCATGTGTTCCCATTTAAATGAAATATACTGACCAATGGCCATCAGCTACACGTCCCATGTACAGTAGGTGCACCTATAGCTGTCATACTTTATGCAAAATAAAAATTCAGATGAATAAACCCTCCGTGATCGTTCCTCACTGTCATACCTACACACCTTTCCTATCAGTTGTACTATTCAGCTGAATAATTCATAGTAGTTACTGAATAATAGAGTTTAAGATGAATAACTGAATAATAATTCCTGACTTGGGGGTTCAGATGTGTTGTGCTTGAATGCACTTTGTATCTGATCATCCGTGAGCTTGTGATCGCTCTTCCTGTCCTCGTTTTGCTTCCGTTCTTCCTCTCGATTAGTTAAGTGTGGTTTGCTGGCTCGCTCCGTCTGTCTTATGATGAGCAATCACACAGGGATATTCATTAGAGGCAGCTGCCTCCCTCAGTCAGTCTCTCAGCCAGGCCTCATTTATTCAGCTCTCGACTCCTGGCACGTGAAGGCCAGCCGTTACGTAACAAAATCAATTATTAAGCAATAATGCACAGGACGGATGGAGCTGTCAGACTGTATGCACAGCACACGTAGCATGGCGGTGGTCCTGGTATTATCACTCGTCTTCAGACATTTGCTCTGGTAATTCCAAAATGCTCAAGTGGTTTGCGTGCCTTCACATACTCATGATTCATTCAGCTCATTGAGCTTGGGAAAAGCTCTTATGCTGAGCAGATGATGCTGGCTGAAGTGAACGATCGTGAATGGTGCTAGGATGGCAGGACGGCTGGTCCACAGCTGTGGCTAACCGGATTTGAGCCTTGGCTGTGCCTTCTGGCTAGCTCTGGCGTCACAAAGGAGGGAGGAAGGAAATGTCAGTTGGGGATCAACCACCTGTTTGAAAACTTCAAATGTTGCTGGGCTGAACTTCAGGAATTGATGTTTATTAACAGATGAAATTAAGTTGACCAGAAATAAGAGAATCATATAAATATCTTGAAATATCTTGGGTTTTCTTAACCTATATGACTCTTTGACTGTTTTAATTTCCATTTGTATGTATTCTAGGCAGTATGTAGTGATGTATTATTTTTTTTTTATTATTATTGTTATTTACTGATGAATTAAGGCATTTGCTTTAATAGTGAGACTAATGGTGAGCATACTTGGCTTAGCTGTGGATGAGTTTTGGACGGCTACAATTAGAAAATGAGTGTAAAAACATTTGGAAACCAGTCTGTCAGTCATTAGCATTTTATAGGTTCTAAGCTATTAAAGGCTTGCAAACATGGAAGGAAGAAAAGGGGTTAAGGTACTGGACTCTGGACCAAAAGGTCCAGGGTTCAAAACCCTCATCTGCCAAGCTGCCACTGTTTGGTCCTTGAGCAAGACCCTTAACCCACAATTGCTTGGATTGCAAGACTGTACCCATTGTAAGTCGCTCTGGATAAGGGCGTCTGCTAAATGCTATAAATGTAAATGTAAATTTTTCTTTCATTGTATACAGTCAAATGAAATTCTCTCCCTCTCATTCTCTCTAGGTGGTGTCGATGGGTTTATACCTGGGCGATCAGGCTTATTTGCGCAGCAGCTGGAATGTTCTCGATTGCTTTTTGGTGTTTGTCTCGTTAATTGACATCGTGGTCTCGATGGCGGGCGGAGCCAAGATCCTGGGCGTTCTCAGGGTTCTAAGGCTTCTCCGCACATTGCGCCCCCTCAGGTAAGGAGGCAATTTTGTATCTGTTTGTGGCTATGAAGGAGTTGAGTCAGCCAAGCTGTTTCAAACATCTAGTAGTAACAAAGTCAAGGAGGCTTATAAGCTAATGAAGCTGGTACAGTGAAATATTTTCATGATAATATCACATCACAATCGTATTCACTGAAGGCCTCATAAATGTAAAAGACTAGCAAAGTGATTCTCAACACAACAGAAGTATAGGACGTCTCATTAAAGCTGCTCCATCAGTAAGAAAATCCCAGAGATGTGCATATTCACGGGACTAACATTTTCGGATCATCAGTTTGTTGTTTAACAGTTGTTAATTCTGCCTGTACATTTCTCAGGGAAGGAGGGAGGAAAAATACAGATATTGCATATTTTAGCTCCAATAAAAGTGGAAATCATCCCAGAATCCCATGTAAATGTAATCAGAGCATTGTTTTAACTAGTACTTTAAATAAGAGCACACTCTTTGAACCCTCTTGCTCGCTCTTATTCAGGGTTATCAGTCGAGCCCCGGGCCTCAAGCTGGTGGTGGAGACTCTGATTACTTCTCTGAAGCCCATCGGGAACATTGTTCTTATCTGCTGTGCTTTCTTCATCATTTTTGGCATCCTTGGAGTCCAGGTACAGAGGCCGAGTGCCATATTTCTTTCTTCAAGGCTTTTCTCGATCTCCCCCAGTTTTGCTTTGTGGCTCTCGACATCTCTAAATAAATTCCGCTTCACTTATGCCTAATGCTGCTTATTGTTTTTTTTCTCGCTTCATTTTCCATGTCCTCGTCTCTTGTGTTCTGCCTATTTGTTTTCTTTCACTGCAATGTTTTTCCCGCCGCTCTGAGAGATCTGTCAGGGAACAAATGTGATTCTGGCTGACCCAATTTGGTGTTTATTCACCTTGGCAGCTTTTCAAAGGCAAGTTCTTTTACTGCCTGGGCCTGGACGTCAGAAACATCACCAACAAGTCCGACTGCCTCCTCGCCAATTACAAATGGGTTCATCACAAGTACAACTTTGACAATCTGGGTCAGGTCGGTGCTTCTTACGCTTTTACAGCAGGAATGACCTTTCGTAACAAAGTGTCAAGCAGTCATATTCACCTTGATATGCAGAGTTAATCTAGTTTTTATTGAGAGAAATAATTTTACTGTGCCTCAGACTCAGTATCTGCAGATGTGTATGTTTATACTGATATAAATTGTCCAGCATGTTACATTTACATATAGTACATATAGTAGATTCCCTTGTCCGAGTACCTGAAGGTTAAGGGTTTCGAAGGGCCCAACAGTGGAAGCTTTTGCAGATATGGGACTTGAACCCTCAACCTACTCTCTAGAAGTCCAAAAACACCACCACAACCATCTGCATCTCTACTGGCATAACATACACTGTATTCCTACACAAAACACCATGTATCTGGGTTTACAGTGTAGTTATTTGTCAAACTAAATGCTAAACACTACTGACCGATCAGCCTATGGTATCTCCTGTAACTGAACACCAGAGTAGCCTCCACAGAAGCAACACAACATAGCCAGGCTACTCAGTTCAGTCTTGTTTGGCATTTGCACATACAGTGACGGTCTTAATTGGTGAAGCATGTACTATTTAAGGTGTCTTAGAGGTTTTCGTACATCTTTCAGGTATTCATTTTGTACTAGAAGTTCACTGATAAATGAATGAAACATACACTTACCAGCTCTTTTGTTCATCTGTGTTGGTATGTGTGTTTTCTCTTCAAAACAGGCTCTGATGTCTTTGTTTGTCCTGGCATCTAAGGATGGTTGGGTGAACATTATGTACCATGGTCTAGATGCAGTTGGAGTGGACCAACAGGTACAGTTTCTTCTGTTCATCTCTCCTCCTGCTAACAATAAGTAGGAAACTAATAATAATTATCTCCCCACGTTATAACCTCACTTTTTACTGGTCAGGGCTGCAGGGGGCTGGGTCAGGGTCACTGTTGCAGCACTGGGGATGATCCCCAAGCCAGGCCTCCCTGCCTCAGACACACTGTAGTTTCTGTTATTTCAGTTTTTACTTATGTGTCTGTTTAGATTTCGTTTTTTTGGGCCATTTTAGTTACTGATGTTTAAATTTCAGTTAGTTCAGTGTATTCTAATTTTAGATGTAATTGATAGAAGTAAAAAAATGTTTTACTTGGGTGAATAAAAAGCTGGTTATTGGTTATGTTTTAAAAAATCTTTGGGGAAACAAACTGAAGTTAGTTGATGTGTAATTATTTCATTTGTTAATTAAACGAAGCAGCACTTCTATAAATTAAAATCAGAAGAACTCAAGACCAAAAACCCCAGCCTCCAGAACCAATACAAGATATTCCAAATGAAGACTAACCGTCTAACAGTCTTTCCTCTTTTTTGTCAAACATAATAACTAAAATCCTGTATGTCTGACGAAACAGCAACTTGTATTTGTTGTTTTCTGTCATGGCTTTATGAGTTTCACATTCATCTTAATTTTTATGATGCCCTTTTTTATCTGACAGTACAAAGAATACAAGTGTTTACAAAACCACTCTTCTGTTTCTTCTAGTCATCTTGACTAATGCAATTATTGATCAAAAACCAGACAGAACACAGAATATAAAAAGCACACCAGCTTCCAGGAGTCTGTTAATAAACCATTTGTTGTTTTTGTTCTTGCGATTGTCAATTGACAAGCAGACAAAACAAGTTTGTGTTTATCTGATCCTCAGTTCCCCCAGTCTGCTGTCACAAAACAAAACAAACAGGATGTGCTTTTCCAACTGGACGTGTCCACTGCGATGCCTTCTAATTATGAGCCTATTGTCTGTAATGTCAGTGGATACGTTTGTGATTTACCAATGCAGACACCATTTACATGGGACTTAAATATGACACTTTTAAAGCATGGTAAAATGGTTTGGTCGCCTTTTCAGAGCCAATGCTGTTTTGGCAAGGTTTCAGCCATAAAACTGATTTTTCATGCATCATTTGCAGAACTTTGGTCCCTGCTCTGGCTCTCGTTCTGTTATATAGAGATTCATAATGGTAAACCAGTGCTATTATAACTTTCAAGATGAAGATGCTTAAATGGCGTGTTTAAAAAACCCCATTTATTTAATAAAATGTTGAGTTTGAATTAAAAAGGTATTGCTCTGGAAATTGCGGCGCCTCAGCAAACAAGATAAGGCATGAGGAGAATAAAGATATTGAATGATTTCCAAATAATAAAAGCATGCTGTTTAATTTTTTGTCCACCCATGGCTGAGTAGTGATTTCTTACTAGAAGACCGGAGCGAGCAGAAAAAGTGATAAAAATCATGCATTAAATAAAATTCCAAATAAAATTATATAAATAAATACTAATGAATTTGATTTCCTTTTCATTCTCTGTCCAGATGTCCAGAAATGTTTTTAACACCAAAATCCACCGTACAAAAAGCCCATCGTATTGTCCCCCACAAACCCCAGATTTCTTGCCGTCAGTCAAAACTTTTGTGCTAAATAGAAATTGGGCGCTAAACAGTGCGAGTAATTCTGAGCTGCAGTCTCGCAGCAGCACCAAATCCCTGCTGTAAATAATGACTGCACATCCATGTTTTACAATGAGCTGATTTATATTTCATCATTTTTGCAATCCTCTCTGTGCTGCCCTGGTAATAGGAAGAATATCAGATGTGCCAGAAATGATTTCACTACAATTCAACCAATTTACATGATTTGCAATTTTTTAGC
>JAJAGP010004468.1:0-49323 GCA_025084515.1 Ancistrus triradiatus | reverse complement strand
GCACTTGTTTGACCTCGTTATCTGTATAAAAGACACCTGTCCACAGCCTCAAACAATCAGACTCCAAACTCAACCATGGCCAAGACCAAAGAGCTGTTGAAGGACACCAGGAAGAAAGTTGTGGACCTGCACCAGGCTGGGAAGAGTGAATCTACAATAGGCAAGCAGGTTGGTGTGAATAAATCAACTGTGGGAGCAACTGTAAGACATGCAAGACCACTGATAATCTCCCTTGATCTGGGGCTCCATGCAAGATCTCATCCCGTGGGGGCAAAATGTTCATGACAATGGTCAGCAAAAATCCCAGAACTACACGGAGGGACGTGATGAATGACCTGCAGAAAGCTGGGACCAAAGTAACAAGGCTACCATCAGTAAAACAATACGCTAAGAGAGACTCAGGTCCTGCAGTGCCAGGCTGTGGTGGAAAAACTGCAAACGTGGAAGAACAGAGACACAAAGACACAGGTGCTGGAATTAAGTAATAGATTTGTACTAGAGAAATAGGTTCTCACGTGCACGGTGTAGGTAACTTGTAGATTATAGTAACTTTTCTTGGGAAAACCTATAGGCACTCTTTGTTCTCCCGAGAACAGTATGTCCCGTGAATGCCATGACCCTTATCTGCACTCTCTCTTTCTTTCGGACAACTGTCTTCCTCCCTCTGAGGCACTTATTAGAGTTCAGAGACAAATTCTAAACTCTAATATATTAGGTTATACTTGCCTAAAGCCTTGATTTTAAAAAGCAATATAAAGAGTGAAATAATGAACAGTAAAAACTTCTTACACACAGGCGTGCCCCCCGCTTAAGCCAGTACATGTCCAGGCCCATCTGGAGTTTGCCAGAGGGCATATGGATGATCCAGAAGAGGATTGGGAGAATATCATGTGGTCAGATGAAACCAAAATAGAAGTTTTTGATAAAAACTCAACTGGAGGAAAAAGAATGCTGAGTCGGATCCCAAGAATACCATACCTATACTGAAGCATGGGGTGGAAACATCATGCTTTGGGGCTGTTTTTTTGCAGAGTGGACAGGACGACTGCTCCGTGTTAAGGAAAGAATGAACGGGGCCATGTATCGTGAGATTTTAAGCCAAAACCTCCTTCCATCAGTGAGAGCATTGAAGATGGAACATGGCTGGGTCTTCCATCATGACAATGATTCCAAACAAACCGCTCGGGCAACGAAGGAGTGGCTTCGTAAAAAGCATTTTAAGGTCCTAGAGTGACCTAGCCAGTCTCCAGACTTCAACCCCATAGAAAATGTGTGGAACTTGCACAATGTGTGGCTGACTAAATACCTTCTTGCCCCACTGTATACACACACACACATATATATATATATATATATATATATATATATATATATATATATATATATGCACAAACTTTATACATATACACATGTACAAATTTACAAGTACCCCTGTATATACAGTATATACACTATATATACTTGGATTGGGGAGACGACTGTTTATCCGAAACTGAAAGATGAATTTACGTATAAAATGGACAGCTCACATTCATCAGAATACAAAACCCAAAGCAATATGTTTTGAATACAGAGAATGCACAACAAAACAAATTTAAAATAAATGGGCGGAAACAGGGGTCAATGTTTGTACAGAGCTATAAGAAATCGGCTGAATAAAATGAGATTTACATCTATCACCAACACCTTACACCAAAGGAACATTAGCAGTAACACCTGAACAGAAGAAAACAAGGTCATAGTGGGCCAAAGAGAAGCAATAATGGAGTGTGCATGAAAGTGTTATTCAGTGTTGAATCATGAATCTGCATTGACCAAGGACATGATGCAGGGACTTTTGTCTGGTGCCGTTTCAAATATACAGTGGGGCAAAAAAGTACTTAGTCAGTCATTGATTGTGCAAGTTCTCTGACTTAGAAAGATGAGAGAGGTCTGTAATTTTCATCTTAGGTAAACTTCAACTATGAGAGTCAAAATGAGAAAGAAATCCAGGAAATCACATTGTAGGATTTTGAAATAATTTAATTGTAAATTATGGTGGAAAATAAGTATTTGGTCAATAAATTTGGTTCAACTCAATACTTTGTGACATAACCTTTGTTGGCAATGACAGAGGTCAAACCTGTAAGTCTTCACCAGGTTTGCACACACTGTAGCTGGTATTTTGGCCCATTCCTCCATGCAGATCTCCTCTAGAGCAGAGATGTTTTGAGGCAACACGGACTTTCAACTCCCTCCACAAATTTTCTATGAGGCTGAGGTCTGGAGACTGACTAGGCCACACCAGGACCTTGAAATGCTTTATACTGAGCCACTCCTTCATTGCCCGAGCAGTGTCTTTGGGATCATGTCATATCTTGGGATCATGTTCTATCTTCAATGCTCTCACTGATGGAAGGAGGTT
Source organism: Ancistrus triradiatus (assembly GCA_025084515.1). Lineage (NCBI taxonomy): Eukaryota > Metazoa > Chordata > Actinopteri > Siluriformes > Loricariidae > Ancistrus > Ancistrus triradiatus. Next base: position 46,919 of record JAJAGP010004468.1, on the reverse strand, counting down.
TTGGCTTAAAATCTCCCGATACATGGCCCCGTTCATTCTTCCCTTAACACGGATCAGTCGTCCTGTCTCCTGTGCAGAAAAACAACCCCAAAGCATGAGGTTTTCACCCCCATGCTTCACAGTAGATATGGCACAACTCAGAATTCTTCTTCCTCCAATCACGGCGAGTTCAGTTTTTACCAAAAAGTTCTATTTCAATTTCATCTGACCACATGATATTCTCCCAATCCTCTTGTGGCAAACTTCAGACGGGCCTGGACATGTACTGGCATAAGCAGGGGGACACGCCTGGCACTGCAGGATCCGAGTCCCTCTCGGCATAGTGTGTTACTGACGGTAGCCTTTTTACTTTGGTCCCAGCTCTTTGCAGGTCATTCATCAGGTCTCTTCGTGTTGTTCTATAATTTTTGCTCACCGTTCTCATGATCATTTTGACCCTATAGGATGAGATCTTGCGTGGAGTCCCAGATCGAGGGAGATTATCAATGGTCTTGAATGTCTTCATTGCTCCCACAGTTCATTTATTCACACAAACCTGCTTGCCTATTGTAGATTCACTCTTCCCAGCCTGCTGCAATAGAATAGAATAGAATAGGTTTATTGTCGCTGAGTAAACAGTGTTACACACAATGTTTAAGCAGTCTACAATTTTCTTCCAGTTGTCTTTTGACAGCTCTTTGGTCTTGGCCATGGTTGAGCTTGGAGTCTGATTGTTTGAGGCTGTGGACAGGTGTCTTTTATACAGATAACGAAGTCAAACAGGTGCCATTAATACAGGTAACAAGTGGAGGACAGAAGAGCTTCTTAAAGAAGACGTTACAATTCTGTGAGAGCCAGAAATCTTGCTTGTTTGTGGGTGACCAAATACTAATTTTCCACCATTATTTACAATTAAATTCTTTAAAAATCCAACAATGTGATTTCCTGGATTTTTTTTTCCATTTTGTCTCTCATAGTTGAAGTGTACCTATGAGGAAAATTACAGAACTGAACTGTCGGAGAACTTGCACAATCAGTGACTGACTAATACTTTTTTGCCCCACTGTATAAAGATGACTGGCTGAAGAAAGTCATCAGGTTTCTTCACTGATTTATGATATGGGTTTCCATGTCAGTTAAAGGCTCAGGGGTGATAACGATCATTACCTCAACAATCATTGCATTGGGGTAAATTGAAAGTTTTGACATTTTTTCATTCCATCTATTGAAAAATAGGTTTGGTGATGAAAAATATTTTTTTCAAGATGATAATGCATTTCTCCACAAAGCAAATATTATTTTTGGAAAATACATATCAGGTTAATGGTTTTGCCAGCAAACAGTCCAGATCTCAAAAAAAAAATAATAATAATAATTAAAAAAAGGTTCAAGCTTCCATTCTACAAGCTGATCTGCCAGCTGCTATTTGAGAAAGTTGCACTCGGCTTGATATAGAATATTGTGTTTCATTAGTAAAGTCCATCCAGTATTATTTCAGTAAGTATTTAGGTCACCATAAAAGCCTCAGGTTGAACAGCAAAGTACTAAATGTTCTGTAAAATTATTGAACGCGATTTTGGTTTATCATTCCATAGTTTTTCCTCAATATAAGGAATATTTTGAATATGATTTGAGGTTTTTTCCTTTACTTGATTTGACTGTTGAAGTACAGAAAAAAACCCAAATCCCACTACCTTAATTTAAATAGTTTTATGTATTTGTTTGAAGTATTCTTTGTGAAGCCAGAATGCTCAGCTATTAAACAAAAACTGTTTGGTGTCATATATGTGATTTGTTTATTTGTTATGAAGTAAAGAAAATCATGTAAGTGTGGTGATTCCGTAATCTTTGCCAGGGGTTATTATATTACTTAATGGGGGTGGGTTTTATTCATATCAATCATATATACCATCACACACTTATTCATTTTCTCAATTTATTTCTTAGGCCCTCTTTCGCACTGTTGCCATGATGGTGCCTGATTATGCTCTGATTGCTGAGATTGTTCTGTACTCCTGTGGTTTTGTAATGGCTCGTTCACTCTCAGTGAAGATCGTGGCCACTTATCGCCTCTGCTCCGAGCAGCTGTCTTCTCAGAGTCACTATGACTATGGGATGAGAGCAGTCAAATCTGTCCTGACTGCTGCTGGGAACCTGAAGGTAAGCTATATTCTTTGGTATTGCGAAGCTAATACAAATATCCGTCATCATTTTTTAATTCATTTTTAAAACTGTGACTAATCCATTTCTTTTGCTTGAAGATGCATTTTTATTAGAAGCTTTAAAACTGAATATCCTATTAATTTAAAATAATAGCAATATAAAAAAGTATAATAGTAATAAAATGCTTGTTTTGTGGACGGATAGTATCAATTATGCTCTGTTCATGCAGCAAAGGTTTGACTTACACTAGTGTGTAGTCTTTTTGGAATAATTGGTCCTACAGTAACATTGATCCAGAAAGAGAAAAAAAATTATGTAAATTATTAAATCTAATACAATAACCAGTTAGTAATTGCTGTAGGACACTGCAGTAATACGTGCTGAAAATGGGGCTTTGCAGTCATATGTGAATATTAAATTATGAATAATTTTAAGTAGTAATAGTCATTTGGAACATTATCAACATTTTAACTAGACTGGCTGTGAAGAAGAGTTGCACAGATGCATATGTAATATGTATGACAGGTGGTTACTGTGATTGCTACGGTCTTTGTATAGGTTGCACAAAAAGGATATGCTCAAAAAATGTTTTTTTCTAATGTAGTGTTGCACAGAAGGAAAACGTGACAAAATGGATCAAGGAAAGGGGCAAGACTCAGATTACCTTAAAGTAAAATATACAGTGGTTCTCGTCGTTAATTCATCCAGAAGGAGAACTGGACGAGTACTGAGCCAATTTATCCCATAAGGAATAACGTTAATTGAATTAATCAGTTCCAGACGCCCAGAAAATCTACACTGTATAAGGCATTATATGCATTAATGGAGTTGTATTTTACATGTTCTCCCTGATTTATCAAGGGGATGTCATGTATCATGAACTGAGGAGTTTAACAAGTGTTTGGTAGAGTGTTCTAAAGTGTGTCATAGTAGAGATATGGAAAGGATACTATGATAAATAATGATAAGTAAGCTAATGTTTAAAATACTTACATTAAGCTACAATTGGCCAAAATCACTAACACAAATCTTATGTTATAATAAAGTGTTAAAATCTCATGTAATTGTTAGTACCCCGACCTTCTAACCGATGCTAGGGGGCACTGTCGGATCAGTTGACAGAATCCTGACAGCGACCGCGATAGCACATGCACATCGGTAAGCTACGTGATTTCGAAAATGGGCAACACCTGGCACCTCAGATATTTAATAACATCTCTGAGCTTGGAAGGTGTCTCACCATTTGACCAACATTGCTGCCTTATCACTGCAGTGTCTGTTTAGGTGGTATTAATTATTGTTCTGGCCCGGCAGGCCTAGCGGTAGACTGGTCTTGCAAAGTAGATCGGCCACGTAGGGTCAAAAGGCCCGAGGTAAGATAAGGATTAGACGCTAGCGTAGGAACCTAGATTTCCCCTTCGGCACTATTTCTCTCGTTTCTAGCGATTGCTCAATGGCGATTGCTTCCGTGTTTGCTTTCCCCTTGCCTTCTGAGTCGGCACCATGGTGCATGCGCCGACCAGACTCGCGCTCGGTTTCTGCGCTCTTAGTATTGCTCCGTAGCACTGTTTAGTTTTATTCCCATCTCGTCATGTCCATCGGGCAATTTGCCCGTTTCACGTCCGTCCTCGGTTTCCCCCTCCTTAAGCTTTAGCGCCCTACTTAAATTTTTGAGCCCACGTTGCAGCCGCGCTTCCTTTTGTTCCCTTACTCTCCGCTCTCTCTCTCCTTCTGAGCTATATTGCTTTGCGCATGCGCGGGAGTGAGAGCGCTCACTCTGTATTCATTTAAATGGGAGTGATTTCGTTTTCTTCAGTGCTCCCGTGCTATTATTGTAGAGCATTCGTTCGTGACATCAGTCACCAGGGATGGATCCTTGGGGTCTATGAGAGACAAAGTGAGAATAAAAAATTGTAAATCATGGTGAAAAATAAGTATTTAGTCACCCACAAACAAACAAGATTTTTGACTCTCACAGACCTGTAACTTGTTCTTTAAGAAGCTCTTCTGTTCTCCACACGTTACCTGTATTTAATGGCACCTGCTTGACGTTGTTATCTGTATAAAAGACACCTGTTCACAGCCTCAAACAGTCAGACTCCAAACTCAACCATGGCCAAGACCAAAGAGCTGTCGAAGGACACCAGGAAGAAAATTTAGACCTGCACCACGCTGGGAAGAGTGAATCTACAATAGGCAAGCAGGTTGGTATGAATAAATCAACTGTGGGTGCAATTGTAAGAAAATGGAAGATATAAAAGACCAATGATAATCTCCCTCGATCTGGTGCCCCACGCAAGATATTATCCCGTGGGGTCAAAATGATCATGAGAACAGTGAACAAAAATCCCAGAACTACACGGAGGGACCTGATGAATGACCTGCAGAGAGCTGGGTCCAAAGTAACAAAGGCTACCATCAGTAGCATACTACGCCGAGAGGGACTCAGATCTTGCAGTGCCAGGCGTGTCCCCCTGCATAAGCCAGTACATGTCCAGGCCTGCCTGAAGTTTGCCAGAGAGCATATGGTTGATCCAGGAGAGAATTGGGAGAATATAATGTGGTCAGATGAAACCAAAATAGAACTTTTTGGTAAAAACTCAACTCGTCATGTTTGGAGGAAGAAGAATGCTGAGTTGCATCCCAAGAAAACCATACCTACTGTGAAGCATGGGGGTGGAAAAATTATGGATGCACAGGGGACAGGACGACTGATCCGTGTTAAGGGAAGCATGAAGGCCAGGGACCCCTGGATGGTCCGAGGATGGGGGGGTGGGTTGGCAGAGGTGCGGGTCTGGCAAAGATAAGGCTTAAGCTGGGACACGTGGAAAGTGAGGTGGATCCTCATAGAGGTGGGCAGAGCCAGCCTGTAACTAACTGGGTTCACCTTACAAACCATCTTGATAGGCCAATTCGGCCCATGGCAGGTGCTCAGCCCATGTTGAGGGGTTACTCGCCATCAGGCACCGGAGCATGCGAAATCCTGAAGAAAGGCTGGCCGTTGCCCCTATCAGGTGGCAGAAGGCTGCCCAAAAGCGGCTCACGAACTGGGGGCCATGATCGGACAGCAGGTCCCAGGGAAACCCGGGCAACGTGGCGGAGGATGAGATCCGCCGTCTCCCTGGCAGACGGCAATTTGAATCAATACAATGGGTTCGGGAGCGTCGGGGCTGGCGACAAAGGGGGGGCGAGGGGCGTGACCGGACCACGTACCATAGGGACAGCCGCGAGAACCCGTCCGTTCGCGGGCCCTCTGCCACGCACGAGAGTCAATGCTAGTGGCAAGGCAGTAAAGGTCCTGGAGGGTGGCGGGGGGGTTCCGGACGGCCAACTTGTCCTTCATAGCCTCGCTCAAGCCCCGTTCATAGCCGGAAATGAGGGCAGCCTCATTAAAGCCGCTCTCAGCGGCCAGGGTCTAGAACTCTATGGTATACTCTGCCACCAATCTAGAACCCTGGGTGAGTAGCGTAAGGCATCGCGGCCACCTCGCAGGTGGAAGATGGTCTCCTTGAGCGCGTCAGCGAAAGCCATCTCGTTGTCACAAGCAGGAGTTAAAGCCTCCACTTGCTGTGTGGAGGCGAGGCCCCTGCTGGGTCCATACTGGGCGCATTCTACTGTCACGGGGGGCCTAGGGGGCACACCGAAAAAAGATTAAATAACGGACCCAAGTGCAAGGGAACCCCGCTAAAACGTGGGAAAAATGGAACCTTAACTCAAAAGGCTGGGATAAGAAATAAAAGGAGCACACACGCAAAGTGTGTGAGCCTGCTGAGGATCGTCAGCAGTGGGATTCGATCCTAGGATCACGGCGCTCGGGGGCAGGGAACGTAACCACTGGACCACAGAGTCCGTGATAAGCAAACGGGACAGAAAAGGGCTTAAGGATAAGGGCAAATACAGGACTCGCGTCAAGGCGCACTCAAAAATAAGGGAGGGAGCGAGAAGCGCTATGTGTGTGTGTGTAAGTGTAAGAGGAGCTGGTTGCGCGTGTGCAGAGGGCTGTCAGAGCCAAGTGAGGCCAGCGCGAGCTGCGCGTATGCCAAACATGGTGTGTGCGTCCGAGGAGCGGGGAAGATAGAGACGGAGCTCGTCTCTTACCGAACTGGGAAACGGACTGAGTCGGATAACGCAGGGGCGAATATCCGATGAGGGAAATGCGCTGCAGGCACCTATAGAAAAGGTGACCGGAGCGAGCGAGGATACCGGGCACCGAGGGAGCGTGTGGAGGAAGGTAAGCGGCGTTATCGATCTTTCCCTTTCTTGACAACTACGGCCCTGTCGATTACCTCAAGCCTTTTGGGTTTACGAGGTCCCGCCTCCTTAACAAGACGGGGCCACCACTGTCATTAACCGGCAACGGAGGAAGGTAACGCCGTACTTGAAGCTTCGTGATAGCAATATGCAAAAATAACAGAGAACGCGTGGAAAGCTGGCGCTTAAGGCGCTCCTTTTATAGGCGGTCAGCCGCGGCGTTTGGTGGACCCCCGATGGCCTCTAGCGGCCGGAATGCGCCCCCTGATAAAACCATCATCAGATTTTCACAAAAGTACTAAAAGTAGATAAAGACTGTGGGACTGTGGTAGCCTAGTGGGTAAGGTAATGGACTATGGACCAGAAGGTCCAGGGTTCAAATCCCACCTCTGCCAAGCTGCCACTGTTGGATCCTTGAGCAAGGCCCTTAACCCACGATTGCTTGGATTGTAAGATTGTATCAATTGTAAGTGGCTCTGGATAAGGGCGTCTGCTAAATGCTGTAAATGTAATGTAATGTAATGTAAAGAGAAGCCAGTTAAACAAATGACACAAAAGTATTATACTTGGTCGTTTATTTATTGTGGAAAATGATCCAATATTACATATTAGTGAGTGGCAAAAGTATGTGAACTTCTAGGATTAGCAGTTAATTTGAAGGTGAAATTAGAGTCCGGTGTTTTCAATCAATGGGATTACAATCAGGTGTGAGTGGGCAACGCTGTTTTAATTAAAGAACAGGTATCTATTAAAGTCTGCTCTTCACAACACATGTTTGTAGAAGTGTATCATGGCACGAACAAAGGAGATTTCTGAGGACCTCAGAAAAGAGTAATTGATGCTGATCAGGCAGGAAAAGGTTACAAAAGCATCTCTAAAGAGTTTCACCAATCCACAGTCAGACAGATTGTGTACAAATGGAGGAAATTCAAGATCATTGTTACCCTCACCAGGAGTGGTTGACCAACAAAGATCATTCCAAGAGCAAGCAATGTAATAGTTGGCCAGATCACAGAGGACCTCATGGTAACTTCTAAGCAAACTTCTAGGCTTCACTCACATTGGCTAATGTTAATGTTCATGAGTCCACCATCAGAAGAACACTGAACAACAATGGTGTGCATAACAGTGTTGCAAGGAGAAAGCCACTGCTTTTTAAATAGAACATTGCTGCTCATCTGCAGTTTGCTATAGGTCACGTGGACAAGCCAGAAGGCTATTGGAAGAATGTTTTGTGGATGGATGAGACCAAAATAGAACTTTTTGGTTTAAAAGAAAAGCATTATGTTTGGACAAAGGAAAACACTGCATTCCAGCATAAGAAATGTATCCCATCTGTGAAACATAGTGGTGGTGGTAGTATCATGGTTTGGCCCTGTTTTGCTGCATCTGGGCCTGGACGGCTTGCCATCATTGATGGAACAATGAATTCTGAATTATAAAAGAGAATTTTAAAGGAAAATGTCAAGACACATGTCCATGAACTGAATCTAAAGAGATGGTGGGTCATGGAGCAAGACAACAACCTTAAGCGCACAAGTTGTTCTACCAAAGAATAGTTAAAGAAGAATAAAGTCAAATCAAGTCAAGTCAGATCTATTTATATAGCGCTTTTTACAATGGAGCATTGTCTCAAAGCAACTTTACAAGTTTAGATTATCTCCTAATATCTACGTATAATCCCAAACTGAGCAAGCCTAGGGCGACAGTGGCAAGGAAAAACTCCCTAAGTGTTATGAGGAAGAAACCTTGGGAGGACCAATACTCAAAAAGGGACCCAACCTCCTTGGGTGGTGTAGATGATAAATCTAAGAATGAAACTAAAGTCATTGAGTCATACTTCAAATAAAACGTAAAATATGCACATCGCTATTAAGTGGCCTAGGCATGATTGGGCTGGAGCTTATGAAGGAAGCAGCTTGAGTGAAGCTGCAGCAGGTGAACATCATGTGTGGGGCTGGAACTGGTACTGGAACACAGCTCTGTGAGAAAACAGAAAATGTAATTAGTTATTGATTAAGAGCACAGTGTCTATTAACAGTCACTGATGCCATGTGTAGCATGAGACCCCAGCAGTATTAGCTGTAGCTGCATAGCTAGAAAGAAGAGAACTGGTAGGTAACACAGCCAAGAGGGATCACATGAGACATCGGCAACCCCATGGGAGGCAGAAGACAGCAACCTAACATCTCTGATCACCATAAGACTCTTTGACTATGAACCCCTAGCTCTGACCTTAGTCTAAGGCAAGGATGCACGAGTCAAGATCAAGAGGACCGAAGCCCAGTTCAGCCAGACCGCCCACCTGACACTCCTGGCTAACGGCAGGCAGGCCAGACATGACTCCAGACTGCGGCCCCAGTGACTCAAGCCATGCATCCCGGTCTAAATCTAGTCAAAAGCCTGTGCAAATAAGTATGTCTTTAGCCTAGACTTAAAATTTTGGAGAGTGTCTGAGTCTCGAACGAAAGTGGGTAGTTTATTCCATAGTTGGGGGGCCATGTATAAGAAAGCCTTTCCTTCTGCTGTGACTTTTTTAATTCTAGGAACTAAAAGAAGTCCTGCACCCTGCGAACGAAGTGGACGGGCTGGATTGTAAAACTCTAAGAGTTCACTCAGATAATGTGGGGCCAGGCCATGTAGAGATTTATAAGTTATAAGAAGTATTTTGTAATCAATGCGAAATTTAACTGGTAACCAGTGTAGTGATGATAGAATAGGAGTGATATGATCACATTTTCTAGTTAGCACTCGGGCGGCTGCATTCTGAACTAACTGAAGCTTATTTATAGATTTACTGGGGCATCCAGTAAGTAAGGCGTTACAGTAATCCAACGTTGAGGTTATAAACGCATGAACCAGTTTTTCTGCATCATTAAAATCGAGGATATTTCTAAGTTTAGCAATATTACGTAATTGAAAGAAAGCAATTCGAGTGATGCTGCAAATGTGCGCATCAAAGGAGAGATATGAATAAAATGTGATACCCTGGGTTTTTTACAAATGGACTGGGCAGTACTGGACAGCCCTCTAGATTTAGGATAGATGTAGCCAACCTGTCTCTCACAGCCTTGGGTCCCACTAATAGAACCTCAGTTTTATCGGAGTTAAGTAAGAGAAAATTTAATAACATCCAGTCTTTTATTTCCTTTACACAGTCCTCAATTTTGTTGATTGTAAGGCTGTCATTAGGTTTGGCCGATATGTACAGCTGTGTATCATCTGCATAGCAGTGGAAACTAATGCCATGTTTATGAATAACTGAGCCTAGTGGCAGCATGTACAGAGAGAATAAAAGCAGGCCAAGCACTGACCGCTGAGGCACGCCATACTTCACTTTTGAGAGCTTAGACCTTAGATTATTTATGTGAACAAACTGGTATCGGTCAGTAAAGTAGGATTTAAACCAGGAAAGTGCTAATCCTAATACCTACAGTATTTTCTAGTCTGTTTAGTAAAACATCATGATCTATAGTGTCAAATGCTGCACTTAAATCTAACAGAACAAGAAAAGAAACACATCCCTTATCTGAGGACATTAACAAGTCATTTAGTACCCTAATTAATGCTGTTTCAGTACTATGATGGGGCCTAAAGCCAGACTGAAATGTTTCATAAATACCATTCCTTTGGAGGTAACTGCAGAGCTGCTGATAGACGGCTTTTTCTAAGATTTTGGACAGAAACGGTAGATTTGAAATTGGTCTATAATTAGATATCACACAAGGGTCAAGATCGGCTTTTTTAATCAGTGGTTTGATAATGGCAGACTTAAAGGATTTGGGCACAAGAAAAGGGATGAAGGTAAGGGATGAATTTAAAATAACTAACAGTGGCTCTATAATACTAGGTAAACGTGAGAGAATTGGATCTAATAAACATGTTGATGATTTAGACGAGCTGATCAGTGCGGATAGTTCAGTATTAGTAATTGGGGTAAAAGATTCTAATCTTGATTACATCCAATTGAACAGATGTCTTCACTAGTGCTGCATCTGGAAGGTTGCTGAATAGTTTGGTGATGTTTTCTATTTTATCATTAAAGAAAGTCATGAAATCATTACTGTTAAAATTACACAGAATGGGAGAATCACTTTCTGTAGGGTTTTTTGTTAATTTGGAGACTGTATTAAAGAGAAATCTTGGATTATTCTTGTTTTTCTATATGATTGAGGAGAAGTATGCAGCTTTAGCTTTAATAAGGGCATGCTTATACTTTGTCATGCTGTCCCTCCAAGCAATCTTAAACACTTCCAATTTACTATGTCTCCACTTGTGCTCTAGATGCCGTGTTCTTTGCTTTAAGGTACGGGTGTGGTCATTATACCATGGTGCTAGCCTTTTTTCCTTAATGCGTTTGACCCTAGCAGGAGCAATCGTGTCCAGGGTTGAGCGAAGCACACATTCTAATTGGTCATTTACACACTCAAGATGACTGATCTCCATAGGTGTATTAAATTTCAAGTCTGGTAGGTTTTTAATAAACACCGCTGGAGTAGCAGATGTGATAGTGCGCTTGGTGTGATAACGAGGCAGAAGGATTTTATTTATTAGAGATAGCTCAAATACTAAAAGATCTGAAATCAAATCACTTTGCGGGAAAACATCAAGGTTGTCTATATTAATACAAAATGTTAATATTATATCTAAAGTATGAAGGCCAGCTTTGGGTTGGTCCCATCACATTCTGAGTGATACCCATGGATTCTAAGATGGACTCGAAAGCAATTTTAAGTGGATCCTGCTCATTGTCAAAGTGAATATTGAAATCACCTACAATTAAAGCCTGATCTGTTGACAGTAGTAAGCAGGAAAGAAAGTTAGCAAATTCCGGAAGAAATTCTGAATAGGGACCAGGAGGGCGGTAAATAGTGATAAGCTGAAAAGAGTGTGGTTTTGACTTCCATAATGATGGATCAGTCACATTAACAATCAGTATTTCAAACGAATTAGCCTTTTAATGGGATTTAGTTGTAACATCTAGCTCTTTGTCAAAAATTGTGGCTACGCCTCCCGCCCAACCATTAGGATGAGGGCGATGAGCTTGACTGTATCCAGGAGGTGAGGCTTCATTTAAGGCTAAATATTCATCCGGTCTAATCCAAGTTTCAGTGAGACAGAGAGCGTGTAAGCATTTATCAGTGATCATTTCATTTACAATCACTGCTTTCTTTGTAAGTGATCTAATGTTAAGTAATCCTAGCTTTAGTCTAAGGTTGTTATTTCTATGGGAGCTATCTGTGTGTATACTAATGAGGTTATTAAAACAAACTTTTTGAGAGTGTTTACGTTTAGGGCAGATGCGGGTAACAGACACAGTTTCAGTAATGTGAGTTCTGGGTGACGGTGCATGGCTACCAGCAGACAGTTGGTTAAGCCGGTCTGTCTGCTGCCTGACCCCAGCTCTGGATAGTCAGCCCCTAACCAATCGGGCCATAAGACTATGGGCAATGTTGCAGGAGATGAGAGCAGCACCCTCCCGAGTGGGATGGACACCGTCCCATCCTAAAAGGCCAGGCTTACCCTCTAGGGATGTCCAGTTGTCTATATAGCCCACGTTGTTTTCAGAGCACCACTTGGACAGCCAGCAGTTCAGCGACCATAACCTGCTGTAGGCTTGGTCACCTACTGCATCGGATATTGCCTTTGCCACTCTAACCACCTCTACAAAATTAGCCTTTGTAACCTCTGACTGACGAAGGCATATATCATTAGCACCTAAATGAATAACTATCCTAGAGAATCTGCGGCTCTCGAGTTCACTAAGACTCGTTACAATGTCCGGCACTCTGGCTCCTGGGATACATGTAACTCTAGCTGCTGGTGTCCCTAAAGGGGTAGGTAGTTTCACGTGTCGTAAAATAGAGCCACCTATGAGCAGAGGTCTTTCAGCAGGCTGCTCAGTGGGTGCATCACTGAGGAGGGTAAACCTGTTGGACACGTGAACAGGTAAAGAGTGGTGCTCTAGTGGGCTAGCCTTACGACTACGTCGCCGAACCGTCACCCACTTGCCCTGCTGCGAGGGCTCTGCCAGGGTAGGGGCACTAACTTCACCTTTGGCATCCAGATCTGCTAAGCTAGGAGTTGAGCTAGCCTTCTCTAATGTCTGGATGAGTGCCTCTAAAACTACAATCTTCTCCATCAGAATGGCTACAAGCCTACACCTATCACAAATAAAATGTCAACTAATGACGGAGGAGGAATAGCTAAAAATGCCACACTCGGCACAGGGAACAAGCGCAGCAGAAGCCATGTTAGTACAATTAATGAATTAAAGGTACTTAGCTTTGAGTGGTGTTGTGGGGTGCTGAGTGAAGATATGGTTCATAAAGTTAATGTTTTGGAATGGCCAAGTCAAGTCCTGAGCTTAATCCAATCGAAATGTTTTGGAAGGACCTGAAGTGAGCAGTTAATGTGAGGAAACCCACCAACATCCCTGAGTTGAATTTGTTCTGTATGGAGGAATAGGCCAAAACTTCACCAAACCGGTGTGCAGGACTGATCGACAGTTACAAGAAAAGTTTACTTGCAGTTATTGCTGCACAGAGGGGTCACTCCAGATACTGAAAGCAAAGGGTCACATACTTTTGCCACTCACTAATATGTAATATTGGATCATTTTCCTCAATGAATAAATGACCAAGTATAATATTTTGTCTAAATTTGATTAACCGTGTTCTCTTTATCTAATTTTGGGATTTGTGATGATGTTTTAGGTCATATTTAAGCAGAAATATAGCAAATTCTAATGGTTTCACAAACATTCAAGCACCACTATACTTGTAAACCTGATAACAACCACTAACATGTCCGACCTCATTTTTTCAAGGATTAGCTGATTAAGTCTTTCAAATAACCAAAACACACTATCAGTTTCTGTGAAATATGTTTCAGATTAAAACCTGCATTGGTTAGTAGTAAAATAAAAAATACCACATACAAACCATACTTTAGTAATGTCTTCTCCACTTTTTTTGCACACATTGCCTTTTTACACAATTCTTATTTCTAATCACACACATTATCCACGTTTCTCTCTTATTTCCATTTTCATTCTGGCTCAAAACTAAATGCAACAGTGAGTAGAATAATTTTTCTTTTCTTTTGATCCTTTCATGAACATGGAGAGTTAAAAAGCAACAGAGACAGATTTCTAATTGATGACTCAAGATGGTGGCGCGCGTAGATGCAGCGGCTTGACGCTCTCTGATACGGTGCTTATGTTCGTTTGTGTTTATATGTTTGTTAGTAAATACCACGCTTACCAGTGCCATCTACAACCAACAAGCTCTTTTAAACATAGGATTTTAGCAAAACCAGGCTATTACGAGTGAATTTCTGCACTCGCACAATATACCAGATAAGATAGCCAGGACAACGGGTGCTCCGTGGATTGTTGTCGGCTCTGGCAGACGACGGAGACGAAGGAGAGACAGGAAGCAAAAGCGCGGATGTCGATCAGGCGCCATTGCTAGGCTTAAGAAACAACCACACAAGCCGTCTCTACCCAGCGTCTTCCTCACCTGGACGAACTGAACCTACTAACCTCTACAAACAAAATGATTCAGGACTGCTGTATACTGCTTATAACAGAAACGTCGCTAAACGCACTCATTCTGTACTTAGCCATCGAGCTAGCTGGCCGCACCACTCACCGATGGGACAGAAACAAAGACTCCGGTAAGAGCAAAGGAGGGGGGCTCTGCATTTATGTACACAACAACTGGTGTTCCGATTCCAGCATAATAGACAGACACTGTTCTTCTGAACTGGAATACCTAACAGTTAAATGCAGACCCTTCTATCTTCCGTGAGAGTTTACCGTTGTCATAGTTACAGCTGTTTATATTCCACTGGATGCTAATGCTAGCATAGCAGTAAACTCTCTGCTTAGTGCCATCAACTCACAACAACGTACCTATCCTGACGCAGCACACATCATAGCAGGAGATTTCAATCACAAAGGTCTAAAGATAGTTCTCCCTAAATTTCAACAACACATCACGTGTGCTACAAGGGGGAACAACACACTGGACAAAGTTTATTCCAACGTAAAGAACAGTTTCAGGCCAACTCTACTCCCCCACCTAAGCAAATCAGACCACAACTCGATCTTCTTAACCCCTGCTTACACTCCCCTCATGAGGAAATCCCAACCAACAACAAAGACTGTTCAGTCATGGCTCAATGGAGCGTCCTTACAGATGCAGGACTGCTTTGAAAGAACCAACTGGAACATCTTTAAAGATCAGGACCTGGATGCATACACATCTACTGTACTCTGCTACATACAGAACTGTGTAGATAATGTCACAGTGGAAAAACGCATCAGAGTGTACCCCAACCAAGAGCCATGGATGACAAAAGAGGTCAAAAAGCTCCTTAAGGACCATAACAATGCTTTCAAGTCTAGCAACAAAGCATTATACAGTGCTGCTAGAACCAACCTAAAGAGAGGTATCAGGGAGGCCAAAGCAGACTACAAAAGAAAAATAGAAGACCACTTCACCAGCAACAACCCGAGGCAGGCATGGCAAGGAATACAACATATCATATACAATAAGACCAATAACCACACAACTGCTTCAGGAGACGCCTCACTGGCAGAGGAACTAAATTGCTTTTTTGCTCGTTATGAGGTGACAACAGCAGAAGCAGACATGTCCCAGCCACCATCCCCATCCTCATTGTCCAACAACCATATGCTCACAGTGCAAGAACATGAGGTTAGACGTGTGCTCAAAGCCGTAAACCCCAGAAAAGCAGCTGGTCCTGATGGTGTGACAGGAAGGGTACTGAAGGAATGTGCAGACCAACTCTCCTCTGTCTTCACAAGAATCTTCAACCTGTCACTGTCCAAATCCATTGTCCCGTCCTGTCTGAAATCTGCCACTATCATTCCTCTGCCAAAAAAGACTGTAATCAGTGATCTGAATGACTATCGCCAATAGCACTGACACCTATCATAATGAAGTGCTTCAAGAAGATGGTCCTTCAGCACAGAAAGGCCAGTTTACCAACCAGCTTTGATACAAACCAGTTTGCCTACAGGGCAAACATCACCACTGCCCTTCATACAGCTTTAGCTCACCTTGAATACCAGGGGAGCTATGTGAGAATGCTTTTTATCGACTTTAGTTCTTTAGTTAATACATTAACTCCAAGTAAGCTTGTCACTAAGCTCACTAACATAGGACTGTCCCAGCCCATCAGCAGCTGACCGTCAAGCTGGGCCCCCACTTCTCCTCCACCATCACACTTAGCACTGGTGCTCCACAGGGTTGCGTGTTATGCCCCCTTCTCTACAGTCTGTACACCTACGACTGTGCACCCACACATTCCACAAACAGTATCATCAAGTTTGCAGATGACACAACGGTGGTTGGCCTCATTTCTGGAGGTGATGAGACAACCTAAAGAGACGTCCAAACACTGGCTCTGTGGTGTTCCGAGAACAATCTCACCCTGAACCCCTTAAAAACGGGGGACTGTGTGGAAAGAGTATCCGATTTCAAATACCTGGGCACACACAATGCTGAAGTCCTCACCTGGTCAACCAACACTACTGCATTAATGAAAAGGGCCCATCAACGACTCTACTTCCTGAGAACTCTCAGAAAAAATAACCTACAGGAGAAACTGCTGGTGTCGTACTACCACTGTTCCATCAAGAGTGTACTAACATACTGCATCTCCTCGTGGTACACTGGCAGCACAGATGCAGACAAGAAGGCCCTCCAAAGAATCATCAGTACAGCCCAGAAGATCATCGGCTGCTCACTGCCCTCTCTAGAGGAAGTGTTCAGGTCACGCTGCCACAGTAGAACAGCTAACATACTGAAGGACCCATCCCATCCAGGTCATCATCTGTTTGATCTCCTACCCTCTGGTAAACGCTACAGATCAATCACATCACGAACTAATAGACTTAAAAACAGCTTCTATGCCAGTGCATTAAGAGAACTGAACACCTTCCAACACTGACACTGAAGTACCCACTGCACAGGAAGAACATACCGCAGGATACACTCTAATGCACCTGCACTGGCACCTTATACATTTACCTTATATATTTTACATTTATTTATTTTACATTTTCCTTATAAATTCTATACTGTTGTACTTACAACACCATGCTGCTACATTCCTTTTTTTAATATTCAGACAAATGTTCCATTCTATAAGAGTTAAATTATTTAACCTTATCTTTACTTTTATGTTTACTTTGTTTACTTCTATATCTTATTTATTCTTAAAGTTGTATTGATGTCCTGTTAATTCAATTTCGTTGTACTCGTTGCAATGACAATAAAAGAATCTTATCTTAATCTTATCTTTTCTAATTTCACACTACAAACTTGTCCATTTGGCCCATGAAAGATGACCTTAACTCTTATTTCACAACTCTAGCCAGTTTGGTTTTTGTGTGGTTGCACCCTTTGAGGTGGCACCCTTTTGTTCTGTCACAGAATAACTTCAGGAGTGAAGACATATGGGTTCTCAGCCTCCTGGGCTCAGTTCACAAATGCCAAGGATGCTACAGAATGAGTGAAACTGTGTGTTTTGATGTGTGAATGAGGCTGTCTATAAAAGACACTAAACTGCTGAATACCGTGTTAATACCATGTGAATCATGTGAATGTCTCCCTGCTGCCATTAGCTTTTATTTCCATTTCATTCTTTGTCAGTATCTCTCACTTACACTTTCTGTATTTCAAATTTTATAGCTGAAGTTTCCTGAGGAAAGTGAAGACATTCTGCTGCTAAGATCTATAATCGACATTAACCTCCCCAAATTTTTGGCTCATGATCTGCCACTGTTTGAGGTAAAATAGTACATCTGCAGAGGTTGACCAACAGTCATACTGAGATGTCCAGTAATTGTGTCAAAATGAGGATATTAATGGTAACCTGTATGGGTTTAGAATAATTGCATTACTGAATGAAGAAGCTGAAATGAAGTGTGTTTACTTGTACACTTGTAATTTTATTGTTATCTGATTTCAGCAGTTACCTAATTAGTCTAGTAATCATTTAGACAGCTTACTATGATATTAAAGCCGTTAATAAGAGCCACAAACAACATCCTACAATAGGTGCAGTTTGCTAACCATAAAAAAATATTAGCAGACTTGTAAAAGGTCAGTAACATTGAGTTAACTGTGCTTTCAACCAACCCACAAGAGATACACACAATGTACCAACTACTATACCAACAAAAAAAATACTAGAAGTTCCATCAAGTCACTTTGATAGTAGCTTAACCACTTAGAAAATACTTGCTTAAAAAGTACAGAAATTACCTCAACACAATTTTTTGAATATATAAAAGCAAGTTTAGTCTAGTAATGACATTTTAATGTACATTTTAGTGTACATGAAAAGTTTAATTTTTAGCTAAGATTACTAACAGCACATAAGATAATGTTATAATGGAAATGTTATAGAAAATGAAAGAACTCGATAGTAATCTATAATGTTAGAAAAATTAAGAGGGCTTTCATGAGTTTTGTGTTTGAGAATGCTATTTAAAATGCTTCAGTTTTCCACTTAATTTGCATATAATCGCTGTAAATTTTTCATTACAAATCATATGGTCAGCAATGCAGTGAAAAGTACCTTCAAAATAGATGCATTTCAGAATATATTAGTGTTTGGTATGTCTCCCAAATCTCACTCAGCATTTATGGGGGCACTTGATGAAAGTGAAAACCGAGCATTCGATAAATCACGAGATGCTGTTACGATTCACCATATTAAAAAACTAACGGGGTTCTGTGTGAGAAGTGGAGAAACGCGAACACACACACACACACACACACACACACACAGAAGATCAGGCTCGAGGTTGAGCGAAGGGAGGCGGCTGATGTGACAGCGTGAGCAACACAGAAATAAGGAAACACGCCGAAAAAGGCAATGCTGCTTGAAAAACAAAATATACGCGAGTCAAAGAAACTACGTCTCGTTTGGCAAAGCTGTTGCTAAGCCTCAACAAGAACGACAACAGAGAGAAAAGGGAGGAAGCGCAAGAAGCTCTGATTGCAGCCGCGAAAGGGCTGATGCCGCTGAGGGCGGATAGGGACAAAAGGACCAAAATAAACGTAAAGGATCTAACCCTAAGCCATTTGCTAATCCCTATACAATTTACCTCGGGCCTCCTGACCCTACATGACCTACCTTCTTGGCAAGGCAGGTGTACCGAAATTTGCTAACAAACAAAATCCAAAAACACGGACGAGTGCTGAAACTTTGTGTAGACGCAAATGGTGCAACACCCGACAGCGCCAAAGCAAGCTCCCAAATAGCAACACTGACAGATGTTGCCACCACCGCAACTGTGCAGCAACAAACAGGCGCATGTGCAACTGTGCTACCTGTGAGGATCCTGGCCTGACAGCCAACCCAACACCGACCCCCAGCACCACCCTGGCAGCATCCCCACAGTGCTGGGGGGTCTTGAAAGATGCTTTTTAGAATATTGTGAAATCATGTTGGAACAATGTGAATCATCAGGTTTTGCACAAACTTGTGAAGTCCTTGATAGTTCAAGTGCATGTTATTACAGTAAAAAGGGAACATACCAAATACTAATAAATAAATTTTTTTTTAAGATTTAGCTTTTCACTGATATTGTTATATTGATTATATGATATGTAATGAAAATCTTTGTATTAATTATATAAAAATGCAAAATGGAAACAGTTTCACTAGTGGTTTCAGACTTTTTGCCCCATTGTAAGCGTATGTGATTAGGAACTTTTGCATTAGAAACTGATGTCACCATGCCATATTTGGGAGTTGATTCCTCACACTCATCTAAAGTTTTTGAAGTATTAGTAAGGAGATTACTTTTTATTCACCTTTTCTCAAATATATTTACTGTTTTTGGCATAAATTCCTCCAGGGTATCACATCAGATCTTTTTCCTGGTGTGAAGCTCCCGAAACCAGACTACCATGTCCTGCTGGATGCTATTAAAGAGAACAGTAAAAAAATGAATCTACAGGTGACTGATTTCTTCACGGAAAAAGTCCTGCAGATATTTGAGATGATGATTGTGCGTCATGGCTTCATGGTGGTGGGAGAACCGTTTGGTGGGAAGACTAGTGCCTATCGAGTACTTGCTGCTGCCTTAAACGACATCTGTGAAAAGGTATCATATATTTATTCTTCTTTCTTTTGTGGGTGGGAAATTGTTATTCAAACATGGTCAAATTTGCATGCACAAAACTGCAAGGTCGATCCTTAATGTTAATGCAATGTTATAAACGATGTTCCACAAAGTCAAGGTTTTATAAGAATGCCAAAGCATGGTTAGTATTAAGATTTATTCATTTAAATGGGATTGCAGCCATTGGCAGATTTGGTTCATTGGCTGTAGAGATAATGTCATGAATGGAAGATAATCAAATGTCGTTGTTTTTTTTCCCCAGACAAAATGTACAGAATTTACTACTTTCACTGAGCTCAGTATAGATTTAGGCATGGGCAGGGGGAGAATTCACACAGCAGATTTACTTCTCCACCATAAAATGAAGTTTGAGAACCAAAAAAAGCAGTACCAACTATATAACCCATATGTCAAGAGAAATAAAATGCAGATTTTTTCAAACAGAATAATACATGAATATCAAGCACATGAATACATGAATATCAAGCTGCTCGCTTGAAGTTGCTCCACTTTTAAGTTAAGCCTACAACTACAGTATAAAGAGTCCAGAATCCAAACACTTCAAGGTAGGTGCGGCAGGTTTAATATTAGTTATGAAATTCATGTACCTTGTTTTTGGTTCATGTAAAGAACACCCACAGAGATTTCATTTTTTGTGCAAAGCTTGTGTGTGCTTATTTTAAATAATGGCTCATTAGAAAACAAGACAATATTTATACAAAGTACTTTTAAACATATTATTAACATGCTTTACTGGTTAGCATTGGGCACCGATTCCATAAAAAACAGGATGCAGGAGTAAGCGTGTATTCGTGTAAGCGTGTAGTCATGAATGATTAATAATATCATTTTAGGGTAATATCAGAATGCTACAGAGGTTAAGTGAAAAAATACAACTACTAATATTCCTTACATACAAAATTACTTTAAACCACCACAGAAAAACTCTGTCATTGGAATGTTATATATAGTAATCGGGGATGGTGTTCAAGAGGTTTGGGCTGCTAACAGAAGTGTGATCAAGTATCACGATGGAAACAATAAATGATACAAAATTAAGACTCGCATTTAAAAACAAATAATCCAGCTCTCTAGTAAGCATAAACTGAATACTGCTCTAGTATTGCCATTCCTGTCTTTCTCTCCTTCAGGGCTTGATGGATGAAAACAGAGTTCAGATTACTGTTATTAACCCCAAATCTATCACTATGGGGCAGCTGTATGGCCAGTTTGACCCTGTTTCCCATGAGTGGTCAGATGGTATCCTTGCTGTCAGCTACAGAGCCTTCGCCACATCTCAGGTCTGTTATCTAAGTGGTTTTAGTTCTATGTGCAAGTTTGGGTATTTAAATGTAAGCAATTTTGTGTACATCAGGGAGCAAATAGAAATGTACAGCATTAGTATGTACATCAAATAAGAAAAGGAACATTTTTTTTTTCACCAGACAGGACTAAGATGTGCATCCTTTGAGACACATGTTGCAATTATGTTGCATGTATAGGACATGACAGTTTAATTAATTCAGCCAATTCCAAACTTAGTTTCATGGCAACATCAAATTAATTCACAATGGTGTAATGGTGAGGATATGGCAGTCTCTGGACATGGATTCCAGTTCAGGTGCAGCCTTTACTACTAGCAGTTCAACCTCCTTAGTGCAACTGGTTAAGCCCAGCTATTTTAGGAGGAGCGACAGAAGCAGATTCATGCCATTCCCTACAACTGAAACAGACACTGGATGAAATGGCATGAGAAGAAATAGCACAAGATGGAGAATAAACAACAAGAATTGGCCATAAATCAGCATATGATTTTGGCACCCGTACAGTGGTGCTTGAAAGCTTGTGAACCCTTTAGAATTTTCTATATTTCTGCATAAATATGACCTAAAACATCATCAGATTTTCACACAAGTCCTAAAAGTAGATAAAGAGAACCCAGTTAAACAAACGAGACAAAAATATTATACTTGGTCATTTATTTATTGAAGAAAATGATCCAACATTACATGTTAGTGAGTGGCAAAAATATGTGAACCTCCAGCGTTAGCAGTTAATTTAAAGGTGAAATTAGAGTCAGGTGTTTTCAATAAATGGGATGACAGTCAGGTGTGAGTGGGCACCCTGTTTTATTTAAAGAACTGGGATCTATCAAAGTCTGCTCTTCATAACAAACATTTGTAGAAGTGTATCATGTCACAAACAACAAAAGATTTCTAAGGACCTCAGAAAAAAAGAGTAGTTGATACTCATCAGGCTTTAAAAGTTTACAAAACCATCTCTAAAGTGTTTGGACTAATGGAGGAAGACCATTGTTACCCTTTCCAGGAGTGGTCGGCCAACAAAGATCACTCCAAGTGCAAGGTGTGTAATAGTTGGCGAGGTCACAAAGGACCCAAGGGTAACTTCTAATCAACTGAAGGCCTCTCTCACATTGGCTAATGTTAATGTTCATGAGTCCACCATCAGAATAACACTAAACAACAATGGTGTGCATGTCAGGGTTGCAAGGAGAAAGCCACTGCTCTCCAAAAAGAACATTGCTGCTGGTCTGCAGTTTGCTAAGGATCACATGGACAAGACAGAAGGCTATTGGAAGATTGTTTTGTGGATGGATGAGACCAAAACAATCACACCAGATACTGAAAGCAAAGGTTTCACATACTTTTGCCACTCACTAATATGTAATATTGGATCATTTTCCTCTATAAATAAATGACCAAGTATAACATTTTTATCTCATTTGTTTAACTAGGTTTTCTTTATCTACTTTTAGGACTTGTGTGAAAATTTGATTATGTTTTAGCTCATATTATGCAGAAATATAGAAAATTCTAAAGGGTTCACAAACCTTCAATCACCACTGTAACTATAACAAATAGCTAAACTGAAAAATCAGAAGGCAGCAACTGTGAGGCCTGACCTGGCTGATTACCCAAATAGTCATGTTATTAAAATATTTATTTTATTTTATTCCAGTCAGTAAAATCAACCTGGTGTGTTTGTCCATATTTTTGTCTATCTTTGGCAGCTATTTATCAATATAGGTCACTGCCTGTCTTCCTTCTTTGATTTTTCATCTGGCATTTTGCCAACCATGTAAAGATCAAACCTGAGTGCCAAAGTGATTTTTGTCATATACATTGGCCTTTCTCTGGCCATTACCATAATCATGTACTTCTATATATTCTTGGACTGGTCAGTATTCCATAGTACATTGCTATTATTTTTTCAGGGTTTTTTTCACTGATGCAGTGTTAAATAAAACAAATAAACTTTTACTTTAGTTTTGGCTATTGACATGTAATGTTCTGAGACATTAAGCTTTTTTGCTGAGTATTTGTCATCATTACAAAGGTGTTTACAACAAAAAACACACAAAAAACATGTCCACTTAAATGCCCATGTTATTGGACATATTAATTGTGCATTTGGGCCTTTTCAGACTCCAGACAGAAAGTGGCTGATCTTTGATGGCCCAGTTGATGCTGTGTGGATTGAGAACATGAACACAGTTCTTGATGACAATAAGAAGCTGTGTCTAATGAGTGGCGAGATCATCCAAATGTCTCCTCAGATGAGCCTAATTTTTGAGCCCATGGACCTGGAGATGGCTTCACCTGCCACGGTGAGTGATACAGTGGTGTTTGAAAGTTTGTGAACCCTTTAGAATTTTCTGTATTTCTGCATAAATATGAGCTAAAACATCATCAGATTTTAACACAAGTCCTAAAAGTAGATAATGAGAACCCAGTTAAACAAATGAGATGAAAATATTATACCTGGTCATTTACTTATTGAGGAAAATGATCCAATATTATATATTAGTGAGTGGCAAAAGTATGTGAACCTTTGCTTTCAGTATCCACCCCCCATTCTCCATAAAGAACAGCTTCAACTCTGGGATGTTGGTGGGTTTCCTCAAATTAACTGCTTGCTTCAGGTCCTTCCACAACTTTTCAATTGGATTAAGGTCAGGACTTTGATTTGTTTTGACAGTTCCAAAACATTAACTTTATTCTTCCTTAACCAATCTTTGGTAGAACGACTTGCTTAGGGCTTGTCTTGCTGTGTGACCCATCTTCTCTTGAGATTCAGTTCATGGACAGATGTCCTGACATTTTCCTTTAGAATTCTCTGATATAATTCAGAATTCATTGTACATTGCACAGGAAACGTTTAATTTCAGTTATTGCTGCACAGGGGGGGGGGGTCACACCAGATACTGAAAGCAAAGGTTCACATACTTTTGCCACTCACTAATATGTAATATTGGATCATTTTTCTCAATAAATAAATGACCAAGTATAATATTTTTGTGTCATTTGTTTAACTGGGCTTTCATTATCTACTTTTAGGACTTGTGTGAAAATCCGATGATGTTTTAGCTCATATTTATGCAGAAATATAGAAAATTCTAAAGGGTTCACAAACTTTCACGCACCACTGTACATTACAGTAAATATAGGAGGCAGTTTATTTAATAACACATTCTACTTTATTGCTTCATTCCCAGCTGACACTGTGTTAACCTTTTTTTTTTTTAGAAACTCAACAAAATTGCCCTTTTAAACCTTTGAATAAAACTGTATTGTCATAAATATTGGTTGCACATCAGTCTGCTATGAAAATTAGAGATTAGAGGAATTTCTTAGTGGCATAAAATTTAGTTGTGACTCTAAGCTTCTGTCAGTGCTGAACTGAAAGTTTTACTCTGAAGATAAGGATGGGCAAAAAGGAAGCATTAAAAGTAATCTCATCTGGCTCATCTTCAAATGGTGATGACATCAGAGCAATAGCAATAGCTGTCTATCTATGCCTGTGTGTGTGGGAATGTACTATGCATGAATTGCCTTCATACCAGATAAATAAACTGATATTGATTAGACCATGTGTTACTGCCCTTAGGAGAGCAGAGATAGAGATTTGTACAAACATGCCAGTTTTGACACAGAACAAAAGGATTTGGCCACAACATAAAGAGCCTTTTCGTGATCTCCCTTTGTCTGTGCCTTGTTTTGCTGTCTATCTCTCTTGCCTACAGATCTCTGTTGCTCATTTCAATTTTTCTTCCATTGCTTCTCATAATTTCATTTTCACACAGTTTGTAATTTAGTTAAGAGGCTTGCTCCTAGCTAAGGTTTTGTACTCTCATAACCCCACATCTGATTGAATTTCTCAGGTCCCCATGCAAAATGACCTGTACTTCTGTCACATTGCTCCTATGATGTGCTATTCCCACATTTCTGTGTTTGCCTACATAAAGATAATCATTTTAAGACTTTTACTGCACTTTTTCTGCCTTTTTGTGATCAGTAATATTTGCTTACATAAAGAGAAGCATTTTAAATATTATAGTAAAAGGCTATGTTTATTGGGGAAAACTATACAATTGAAAGGAGGCTCTAGTACCCTGTAAGGCGGCCTCTAGCCTGGATATAAGATGAGATATAGTTAGACAATAGAGGCATACAGGTTCCTGATCCTGTGGCACATTTTGCCCATAGATGTTGCAGCTGGGCCTATAGATCCCGCGCTAGATCATAGTTTGCTGAAGCTGGCATCCCAGCTGGTTCCATAATTGGCAATAAATATGGCAACCATGCAGGCCAAGGAAGTGTTTCAACCTGGTGGAGACATTCCTGAGAAACCCTTGCTGTGAGTGGGCGAGCACTATCCTGTTGAAAAATGCCAGTTGGAAGCCCTGCCATGAGAGGCAACATGTGGCCACACGGAATCCTGTACATATCGCTGAGTTGTTAGTGTCCCTTGTATGACTACTAGTGGTGAGCAGTTTCTGGCTCCCCAGAAACATTACATCAGCAGTTGGGGCAGTGTGTCACTCCACAGCAAAGGCAGGGCTGAAGCACTCACCACGAGGCCTCCATATCTGAACCTGACTGGATCCTATACAGAACCTGGATTCACCTCTAAAGATGATTCCAGTCCGTAGCAGTCCAGGTTTCTTGTTCATGACACAACTGGAAATGAAGGCAACGATGGCTGGATGTCAATGGCAAGACACATAATGGGCACAGTAACAACAAATTTCCTCATGCCACGTGCCTGGAAATGGTCTGGGCAGAGTCAGGGCTGTGTAAGGTGCCACCTGTGTCCGGATGATGGACAACTAAAAAACTGTGGGAGATGTTCGTGCTTGTTGGCGGATCACACAGTCCTCTCTACTAGTGGTCTGTCTGGAGCATTCGCAGCCTTTTCTACATGTGTGCGTGCCCTCATGGAACCACTGATCCCAACACCTCGTAACAAACACCCTGCTTCTCTCAGCCCAGTGATGCGCCCCCTCTCAAAGTCTGTCAGTTGGCAAAATGTCTTTGAGTCTGTCGGAGAGGCATGTATAGCCATCTGTGATTGCTCACCAAGAGGTACACCACCCAAAAGTAGTCTCTGATGGCCTTTTTAGAAGGAAGCATGGAAAACAACTTTACGTAATTTTCTGGCAAGACCCAGTTTGTCTAATCAGACCATACCTGTAATCATTTACATATCTGCATGAAACATACACTATATTGCCAAAAGTATTCACTCACCCATCCAAATAATTGAATTCAGGTGTTCCAATCACTTCCATCATCACAGGTGTATAAAATCAAGCACCTAGGCATGCAGAGTTTGTGATACCATGCATTTCAGTGTGGAACAGTGATAGGATGCCACCTATGCAACAGTCGTGGAATTTTCTCGTTACTAAATATTCCACAGTCAACTGTCCGTGGTATTATAACAAAGTGGAAGTGATTGGGAATGACAGCAACACATCCACGAAGTGGCAGGACACATAAAATGACAGAGCAGGGTCAGTGGATGCTGAGGTACATAGTGTGCAGAGGTCGCCAACTTTCTGCAGAGTCAGTTGCTACAAACCTCCAAACTTCATGTTACCTTCAGATTAGCTCAGGAACAGTGAGTAGAGAACATCATGGACTGACCTAATCAGGTGAAAGGAAATCTTAATGGTTCAGCATACCCAGAGATTTTGGAAAGTTTGATGCTCCCAACTTTGTGGGAATAGTTTGAGGATGTCCCCTTCCTGTTCCAACATGACTGTGCACCAGTGTACAAAGCAAGGGCATAAAGCCATGGATGAGTGAGTTTGGTGTGGAAAAACTTGACTGGCCTTGAGTCCTGACCTCAACCCAACAGAACACTTCTGAGATGAATTAGAGTGGAGACTGTCCAACTGTCCAACATCAGTGTCTGACCTTACAAATGAGCTTCTGGGAGAATGGTCAAAAATTAAAATACACACAATCCTAAACCTTGTGGAAAGCCTTCCCAGAAGATTTTAAGCTGTTATAGCAGCAAAGAGTGGGCCGGCGTCATATTAAAAACTATGGATCAAGAATGAGATGTCACACAAGTTCATGTGCGTATGAAGGTAGACAAGTGAATACTTTTGGCAATATAGTGTAACTGCATGCCGAGTTTTGCAGCACTCAGACATTTCTATTTGGGTGCTTTATTTTTTTTTTGTCAGTGAGTATACATTTATTTTGAGCAGTTTGTAAAAGGCATGGGCACAAAGTAAGAGGAAGAATTCACCTATACCTTCTCATTAAATGGAATACCACAATATTTTAAGACAGTTTTTACAATACAAACCAAGTATTCAGCTTGTATTTATTATTGTATTATTACAGTAGCAACATAAATAATTATATATTTTGTTTCACAATTTAGTCCAACTTTATCCTGGTTAGGGTTGCAAACCTGCCACACCCTTGCCTAGTACCTTTCCCCAGAGGACATGGGCAAAGTAGTCCATTATAGGATAGTGTAGGGGTTGCTTTTACAGCACCTCAGGGTATTCAGAACATGCTTGGCTTGTTTGTTTGCTTACTACTATAACTGCAAGCAATGTCTCAAATAGGAGTTAGAGAAAAAAGTTACACAACATGAATTCACACTGATAAGTTACTAACATTTAAGTTTTTATATTTGCTTTACTACAAAGGGAGTTAATGCAGTTTTAATTTTTTCAATTTTTGTATCAGTTGTAAGGCGCTCTGGAAAACAGTGTTGTGGCCTGAAAGGCATTCACAATCCACCTCATCTACACACAGATTTCATACACTTTATTGGATTCTGTTTTCTAAGTTTTTTTCCTCACAGATCCCCACATGGGCCTTACTGAAGAGTTCTTGAGCCATCAAGTACTTAGGATTTCCACTAAACCTTGGCCACTGAGTCAGTAGCACAAGCTATGTAGCAATACATGAAATAATGAAAATTCAAACTATACTAGCTATACTATTAAGATGTTTTGCATGTACTTTCAGTTACATGTCTGAATATGTGATATATGTGTTCAGGTATCTCGCTGTGGTATGATCTACATGGAGCCTCACATGTTGGGCTGGTGGCCACTTGTGCTTTCTTGGCTCAATACCTTGCCTGCCACGCTGAGCTCGATGCACAAAGATCTCATAACAGGCCTCTTTGACCGCATGCTACCTGCTTGCTTGCAGCTCATCCGCAAAGGGACCAAGGTGCTTATACAAAAATAACATGATTCAATTCTTCATCTTTGATAAGCTCAGAATTTCATTGGAAAAATCTTTATCTTTTTATTTCTTTTATTTCACTAAGCAAAGCACTAAGGTTACTTGTCAAAACTGACACAAAGCCAACACAAAGTCCATATGTAAATTAGATGTGGGTGTGTGTGTATGGAGGCATATAACCTTCTGAACAAGCCAAAACTAAGACTAATTGAATAACTGGTTGAGTTCTCTGCATTTTCTGCTAATTAAAATGGATTTTGTCTACTTGTAATCGTCTCCCTTATGATGATATTTTGAAGGGTTCGGTAATAGGAGTCTATTAACAAAATAGACTCCTGACCAATCAGATTTATGATTTTCACTAAGGGGGCTGGCCCATAGCTGTCTAACCATTGTCGGCATATTGAAGAAAGTGTTACGTATATGTCATTCATAATTAAAACTCACTGTCTATGCGCATGCTAATTTGGCTAGATAAGTCAAATGGTGACTTGCAAGGAAACTTAACAATTCAGCAATTTCAACCAAGTCTACCTACAAAGTAATTGACAATTTTCTGGCAAAGGATTGGCGATTTGTCTTTATCTTCAAATAAACCTAAGGGACTGGTGAGTTCGGTGTTTGCTTACTGGTGTACTGGTGTTTAACTGCAACGGCATACTGTATACATGAGAAATTAGTGATCTTACTTTGTTGCCTGGTTGTACCTGTAGGATTGTGGATTATTTTCAAACATGTTACACAGAAACTAAGCTGAGGAAAAAATAGGAAAACGTTTTGTCCATTCTACTTTTGTAATTTGTAGATTTGAGGGCTATTGATTTGTATTTTGAAATTCGTACAATAATTTCAAGTCAATAGTAAGTTTATGTGGTAAATGTACTCTGCATTAACAATGTGTGTGCGAGTTGTGGGGGCAGTGTATGCCCTGCACGCCACAGCATTTTTTAAAATTCATTATTATCCTTGGCCTGAAGGTTGTGCTAATAGAGACAAAATTATTTGATAGCTTCTCAGCATAGCCATCCCTTACTAAAGCAAAGCAATTATCTTCTTTTGTTCACATCTGCAGGTCTTGTAGTTGGAATGGCATAAAAGCATTTTGTAATTTACATTACAGAGAATGCACAGACATGGAGCAGTTTCATTTCCATTCAACACTGTATACCTGTTTCTTAAAGGTTTTACTAACCACATTATTCATTGCTATTTATCTTGTGTCCATTCTTGATACACATAGTAGTCATAAATGTAGACAAAGAGAAGTCAATTAAAATAATCTCACAAAAATATTATACTTGCTCATTTATTTATTGAGGACAACAATCCAATATTGCATATCTGTGAATGGCAAAAGCATGTGAACCTTTGATTGCAGTATCTGGTGTGACCCACTGATCAGCAGTAACTGGTTACTCTTGAACAGTCCTGCACGCTGAATGAAGATCAGTGAAAAAGCATTCAAGATTGAATTTTTTAGGTTCAGTCATTGATAATATGTTATTTATGGGCATTATGCAAATGCTAAATCAACAAATCTGTTGATGGTCTAAGACTTTTGCACAGTACTGTACGTCTTCTTGAGAATCAGTTCACTGACAGCTGTCCTGAAATTTCCTTAAAATGGATTAAAGTCAGAATATTTGTTCTGTCAAAGGTGGCAAACTGAGCTGGCCCAGATGTAGCAAAACAGGCCCAAACCATGATATTATAAGTTACAACCACCATGTTTCACAGATGGGATGTGGTTATTATGTTAGAATGCAATGTTTGCCTTCCTCCATATAAAATTCTTCTTGTGTTTGTTGTGACCTCATGGACTATTATATCCCTTGCTTTGAAATCCAAACTCGTTAAACATAGTTTTGTATCAACAACTTTTTTCTGAGATTCTCAGAAAAAACTACTTTGTTTGTTCCATGAAAAACGTCCCTAAACATGGGTTGTGAAGGTCAGACTTTGATAGATCATTGTTCTTTAAATACAACAGGGCATCCACCAACCTGGTTCTCATCTCATTGACCTAAAATCCCTAAATACTTCAACTTCAAGTTAACTAATCCTAGAGGTTCACATACTGCCACTAACAGATATGTAATATTGGCTCATGTTCCTCAGTAAATTAATTACTGTGTGTAATATTTGTGTCTCATTTGGTTTGGGTTTTTAAATTTGGCTTTCTTTGCTTTCTTTTAGGACTTGTGCGAAAATTATGATGTTTAAGGTCATATTTATGCAGAAATATAGACACTCCTTAGCAGTACTCAAATTTCCAACTCCCACTATATATGCAACTTTTTTTGTAATGTTCACTTCACTTTTCTTCCACGTTTCCTGTTGAAGGCAGTGTATTTTATGTCAATCCCAAAAAGAAACTTTGCAGACAATACAATAAACTAATGAGGAACCATTAATTTCACTGCTTTAGCTTAAAGTTAAAATGTTCCTCCAGTAATGCAGTAAAGACACATTTAATGTCACGGGGTTGCGCCATTTAGAAAAATGACGAACTAAATAAGAAGGATGGGACCCAAGTGCGGTTAGCTCCAGATGGTTTTATTGAACTGAAATGAAATTAAATTAAAAAAATTGAATTAAATAAATATAAATGAATGAATAACAAAAATAATGTGAGACTCTGTGTGTGTGTGTGTGCAAAAGCAGCGAATGTGCGAGCTGCACACACACACAGAGACGTCACCAGCGCATTTGAAAAGACAAGCGGGAACGAGAGAGAGAGTGGGAGGGGGGAATTCCCTCCAGCTTACATCACCTCTGAGCACACACACACACACACACGAAGTGGCCGGGGGCGTGACCCAGAGCTTCTGCACGCTCAGAGAGGCTTAGAGGCACCGCGAGAGCGCGAGGAAGGGGGAAGCAGTCAGAGAGGAGCCAGAGATGGAAAAATAAAGACGAAATAACGCTCAACCTACCTAATTTCCCTATCAACCTTACCTCACGTCTCGCGACGCTAAGGAGACTCCGCCCCTGTACGGACGGAGACTGTCCTCTAAAACCTAAAAATGAGGCCTCCATGAGGGCCGGTCACTGCAGGCCGCTCTGTGCGGCTAGGGTGCGAAATTCAGCCACATATTCCTGTACCCCCCAGAAACCTTGAGTGATCTCAAATACATTGATAGGTTCGGGGTCAGGAATAAGTGGCTGAGGGTCAAAACAGGCTATGCCGCACTGTAGTCCTGTTTGAACCCTGGGCGAATGCCGGCGGTTACGGCGGCGAGGGCTGGGCAATTTGGGAGGGTCAGGATGGAAAAAATCGTAAGTGACATGGCCAGCGTCACTGAATGGCCCCCCAAAAGCCAGCCGCGACCCGGGTAGCGAAACCTGCCGTCTACGGCGTCTGGGGACCTCCATATTGGAGGTCCAGGAGCTAACGCTGGGTCCCCTGGCTGGTGGGATCATCCTGTCACGGGGTTGCACCATTTAGAAAAATGACGAACCCTGAAAACTAAATAAGAAGAATAAGACCCAAGTGCAGTTAGCTCCAAATGGATTTATTGAACTGAAATGAAATTAAATAAATAAAACTGAATTAAATAAATATAAATGAATAAATAACAAAAATAACATAAATAACGCTATGGAGACTCCGCCCCTGTACGGACGGAGACTGTCCTCTAAAACTTAAAAAATGAATAAAAAGCGAATAAACAAAACAGAAAGCGAAAGGAAAGCGCGGGGGCTCTAAAAAGAGCGAGGGATGAGACGAGTGAGGTCTCAGAGGCACGTTCTGCCAGCGATTCCCTATTAAATGTGTCCAAACGGGGATCGGGGCTTACGACGCGTGCCGGGAGTGGAGACGAATGATCCCACACTTGCTTCCACTGGCGAAGCTCTTAAATAGCCAGAGGAAACAGGTGAGGATCATTAGCTGCAATCAGCCGCCTTACTGACGGGGTGACCGATTACAGAGGCTGCCACAGATGCCGCCGGCAAAAGCAACTCAACGCTGGCCACTAGCGTCGAGCTGGAGGTACCTGTGACATTTAATATTCATATTTTATGTAGAAACGTTTTGGCATAAAACAAAAAGGAGGATCCCTGTTTGCTTGTTCACAAATCTTAGTGCTCAATGGACATACACACTTAGAGCAATATAATATTTAATATTCACACTTTGAAGAAAATGTTTTAAAGTGAAAATGCAGGAATAGCAAACTATTGGTATGCTCTTATTAGCTCCAGGCTAATTCCCACCAGCTTTCAGGGCTCAATATTAAATATTCACATTTTTGGGTCAATGATACCTTCAAGCACACAGAATTTGATAGCATAGAACATTCCTAAAAGACAAGTTTGACCTTTTCTTGGTCTTCTTTCTACTTTATGACCTACATAAGGAGCTGTCTCCAACGTCAGACACCAACCTAGTGCACTCCCTGATGAATCTGATGGACTGCATGATGGATGAGTTCAGAGAGGAGGGTCAGATGAAAACCATGACTGAGAGAGATGTCTGCTCCTGGCTGGAGGTGGGAGCGCACACACACCTCAACATCTCATTCATGGCATATGTTTAAACACTTCCTAATATCAAAAGTATGTAGTCAGCCACTGATTGTTCAGGTTCTTCTACTCAGAAAGATGAGAGAGGTCTGTAATTGTCGTCATAGGAACACTTCAACTAAGACAGTTGAAAATATGAAAACAAATATCCAGCAAATCACATTGTAAGATTTTTAAAGAATTTAATTGTAAATTTTGGTGGAAAATAAGTATTTGGTATTTGGTCAAGAACAAAAGTTCAACTCACTACTTTGTAACATAACAATTGTTGGCAATGACAGAGGTCAAACATTTCCTGTTTTAAGTTTTAACCAGGTTTGCACAGACTGTAGCTGGTATTTTGGCCCATTCCTCCATGCAGAGCTCCGCTAGAGCAGTGATGTTTTGGGGCTGTGGCTGGACAACACAGACTTTCATCTCTCTTCACAAATTTTGTATGGAGTTGAGGTCTGGAGACTGGCTAGGCCACTCCAGGACCTTGAAATTTGGACCTTGATATTTTTGGTTCATCTGACCACATGATATTCTCCCAGTTCTTTTCTGGATCATCCATATGCTCTCTGGCAAACTTCAGACGGGCCTGGACATGTACTGGCTTAAGCAGGGGGACACACCTGGCACTGCAGGATTTGAGTCTCTCTCGGCGTAGTGTGTTACTGATGGTAGCCTTGTTACGTTGGTCCCAGCTCTCTGCAGGTCATTCATCAGGTCCCTCCGTGTAGTTCTGGGATTTTTGTCACTATTCTCATGATCATTTTGATCCCACGGGATGAGATCTTGTGTGGAGCCCCAAATCAAGGGAGATTATAATTTGTCTTCCATTTTCTTACAATTGCTCCCACAGTTGATTTATTCACACCAACCCACGTGCCTATTGTAGATTCACTCTTCCCAGCCTGGTGCAGGTGTACAATTTTCTTCCTGGTGTCCTTTGACAGCTCTTTGGTCTTGGCTATGGTTGAGTTTGGAGTCTGACTGTTTGAGGCAGTGGACAGGTGTCTTTTATACAGATAACGAGGTCAAACAGGTGCCATTAATACAGGTAACAAGTGGAGGACAGAAGAGCTTCTTAAAGAACAAGTTATAGGTCTGTGAGAGCCAAAAATCTTACTTGTTTGTGGCTGACCACATACTTGTTTTCCACCATGATTTACAATTCAATTCTTTAAAAATCCTGCAATGTGATTTCCTGGATATTTTTTCTCATTTTGTCTGTCATAGTTGAAGTGTACCTATGGGGAAAATTACAGACTTTTCTCATCTTTCTAAGTAGGAGAACTTGCATAATCAGTGGCTGACTAAATACTTTTTTGCCCCACTATATGTTAATGTATATGTGTAATGTATATGTATAATGATGATGCTTGAAGATCATGTTTATCCTAGCAGCACTGCACAGTGGACCATTACTGCTGTACTAGTAAATCTTTCCGGTAAGTCATTCCTAGTGATGTGAGGGTTACCTGACCAGTACAGACATGGTTCTGTTGAGGAGTTTTCTTGCTCTTGTAGGTCTGGAATTCAACTTAATTCCCCAGTTTCCTTTAAACATCATTTCTTAATAATGTTGTGTAAATTACAAGCCATTTAGAAACCTTGTTAAAACTTTCTGCTTCATCAGAGTCAGTTGTATTTTTTAATTGTTTTTTTATTTTATTATTATTATTTTTTTAATACTCAGTCCATTGCCCATATGCATTATCTGGAAAGTGTTACGGTTCGCCATATTAAATTCTAGGTGAACCATGAAAACAAAAGTATAAAGGGTGTGTTAGGGCCCAATTGCAGTTATCTCCAGATGGAAATAGTGAACCAAAATGTAAAAAAAATAAAATAAAATAAATACGCAATAAAAAGTAAGTAAATAAAACAACAAAGAAAACAGCTTCAGTGGCTGAGGATCAAACCCTGGGTGGACGTGTAGGTCGGCGCATTGTAAACCCAACATGCCACTCAACCACTGAAAAAAGAACAGAAAAAAAACAAACAGAAACAAACGCTGTAAGTGTACAGTGCCCCTATACAGCGGTATGCTTACGACGTGGCTCCACTACGCAGACGGTCTAATGGGTCCACGCCTGCGCAGAGCGACGGAGCCTGAATGGACCACTGCGAAAGCGTGCCACGGGAACTCCCATGGATTACAGGAGTGTGGCACGGACGAGGAAGGGAAAAGGACAAGGCTGAATGAGCAGCACAGCATCCTTTTCATTCGCGATAGTGTGGGGAGCTCTACTTCCCCAATCGCAGAGGAGGAGGTCGACGGCGCCGGTGGGAGGAGGCGGAGCGAGCCAAATCTGCAGAAGAACGGCAACCGTGGGCGCTAGTTAAGAGCTTTCCATACTTTACCAACTATGAACCAACAAATTAATAGGGATAAACAGTTTTGTTGGTCATATTGGTGCATGAACTTAATTTGCCTTACACAGCTGTGTATACTTGCACATTTGGACAATGTGCAGGTTCTCCAGATATCTTTGTATACTGGAACGAATTGTTATGTACATTACATACTGTGTATTACATGCTGTGTTCATATGAGTATCTGTGTCACGCCCGCCTCCAGCGCCGCTCCACCCGCTCGCACCTTGCCTCGCTCTGCCTCGCCAACCTACTGATCACCTGCTCCTGTTTCTCATCCTGGACTTCTTCCCACACCTCATATAACCACCATTCACCCACACTCACCCGCTTCTCGACGAGGTTTCCTAGCCAAGTCACCAAGCTCTACCATTACCTGTACGATAAATAAAACCTGCCTTACCTAAACTCGGTCTGCGTTTGCCTCCTCACTCCTTGCGGCATCACAGATCGAGAAGCCGACAAACTCCTCTTTCCTTCAGGGCCTGCGTCCCGATCTCCGCAGAGAACTGGCGGGGAGGGACCTGGACCTGTCTCTGGATGCACTCATCACCCTCGCTATCCGCCTGGACCAGCTCCTCGTTCCGTGCTCCACCTCTGCTCCTCGCCTCGCCTCTTCTCCCCCTCGCAAGTCTTCGCCTCCATCCAAGCCCATGGAACTCGATCGCGCCCACCTCTCCGCAGAAGAGCGCCTGCGTCGCCTCGAGCAAGGCCTGTGCTGCTACTGCGGCTCTGACCGCTACCTGCGATCTCGCTCCGTCGTCCGGTCCAGCCAGCTCGCGTGCCAGGGTCCCAGCACGCACGCCCCGGGTGAGTCGAACCTCGTTTGAGTCCTCTTTCCTCCTTCCTGTGGTTTTACGACTTGCTCACGGTGATGTCCCTCTTACAACATTGATCGACTCCGGCGAGCAAGGGAATTTCATCGCCCAGCACGTCGTCTCTCGATGGGGGATTCCCTGCACCACTCTGCCTCTCAAGCGCCGCATCTCCTCGGCCGACGGCCGCCCCCTCGGCTCGGGCTTCCTCACCCGGGTAACAGCCCCTCTCTGTCTGCTCTTCGGGGCGGTTCATCAGGAAACCATCAAGCTCTATCCTCTTGGATCCCTTACGCACCCCGTTATCCTGGGCCTTCCCTGGCTCCGTGATCACGACCCGCTCATCTCCTGGTCAGCCCTCGAGCTCGTCCGTTGGTCGCCTCGCTGCCAAAAACGCTGCATCCACCGGCCCGCCTTGCAGGTGCGTTCACTCCCGCTCACCCAGCCGGATCCTCTGCCTCCTCCAATGTACCTGCTCAGTACACAGACCTGGCTCCGGTCTTCGGTACGGCCTCACCTCCCACTCTTCCTCCTCACCGTCCCGGCGACTGCGCGATCGATCTCCTGCCAGATGTCTCCCTGCCGAAAGCACGCCTGTATCCGCTGTCCGCGGCCGAAGAGAAGTCCATGTCGGAATACATCTCGGAGTACCTGAGCCTCGGTTTCATTCGGCCATCCACCTAGCCCGTCTCGGCGGAATTCTTCTTCGTGCCTAAACGTGACGGCGGCCTCAGGCCCTGCATCGACTATCTTGAACTGAACCGGATCACACGGAGCTATGCCTACCCACTTCCACTGGTGCCCTCGGCCCTGGAGCGCCTCCGCGCGACACAATGGTACACCAAACTCGACCTCCGGAACGCCTATAACCTGGTTCGTGTAAAGGAGGGCGATGAGTGGAAGACGGCTTTCAGCACAAGTAGCGGCCATTACGAGTACCTGGTCATGCCCTTCTTCCTCGCCAACGCCTCGTCAGTGTTCCAGGCTTTCATCAATGACGTGCTCCGGGACATGCTCGGCAGGTTCGTCGTGGTCTACCTCAACGACATCCTCGTTTACTCCCCGGACTTCAACACCCATGTCGACCACGTACGCCAGGTGCTCGAGCGCCTCCACTCTCACCACTTGCGCGTCAAAGCAGAAAAATGCGAGTTCCACACACAGTCTGTCCGTTACCTAGGCTATGTGATCTCTCCCTCAGGAGTCGCCATGGACACTAACAAACTGTCCGCCGTCCTGGACTGGCCGAGACCGGGCTCCATCAAACAGCTGCAGCGGTTCCTAGGCTTTGCCAACTTCTATCGGCGCTTCATCAGGGACTTCAGCCGCACGGTGGCGCCCCTCACTGCACTTCTGCAGGGTAAGCCTCGTTCCCTCCGCTGGTCCCCCGAAGCCGAGCGGGCTTTCGAAGCGCTCAAGGCCGCCTTCACCCGGGCTCCCATCCTGGTACACCCTAACCCAGATCTCCCCTTCGTCCTGGAAGTGGACGCGTCCTCGACAGGCGTGGGTGCCATGCTCTCGCAACGCCTCGGCGAGCCGCCCAAACTGTGCCCCATCGCCTTCTGCTTGCACAAACTGACCCCCGCCGAACGCAACTACGACGTGGGCGATCGACAACTGCTGGCAATCAAGCTGGCACTGGAGGAGTGGAGGCATTGGCTAGAGGGGTCCAAACACCGGTTCACAGTCCTGACTGACCACAAGAACCTGGAGTACCTCAGGTCAGCCAAACGACTCAACCCGCGCCAGGCTCGTTGGTCCCTTTTCTTCTCCCGGTTCGACTTCCTCATCACTTACCGGCCAGGCACCAAGAACACTAGAGACACCTGCTTGTTCAGATGTTTGTGAGCAGTGTCTCTTGTCGCACCCTCAACTTGACTTGGCATTTGCACTGTCTGCTTCGGGTTTGGGATTTTGTATTTTGTGGAAAGATTGTAACTTTTCTTCCTTTGTAGAGGGAGAAAAGGTAGTGGATCTGCCGTTACGTAATCGGGTGTTAGGGTCAGATTCTGGTGTGACTCACTCTTTATTTTGCCATGCTTTGAGCATTTTTTTCCGCTGAGTGACATCAGCTCCATTCATCACTGTGACACAAGCTTCCACTCGTGATTACTAAACATTTGTCCTAAAAGTAGATAAAGAGAACCCAGTTAAATAAATGAGACAAAAATATTATACTTGGGCATTTATTTATTGATGAAAATGATCCAATATTACAAATTAATGAGTGGTAAAAGTATGTGAACCTGTAGGATTAGCAGTTAATTTGAAGGTGAAATTGGAGTCAGGTGTTTTGTATCAATGGAACAATCAGGTGTGAGTAGGCACCCTGTGTTATTTAAAGAACGGATCTATCAAAGTCTGCTCTTCACAACACATGTTTGTGGAAGTGTATTATAGCATGAACAAAGGAGATTTCTGAGGACTTCAGAAAAAGAGTTGTTGTTGCTCATCACACAGGAATGGTTACAAACCCATCTCTAAAGAGTTTAGACTCCACCAGTCCATAGTCAGACAGATTTTGAACAAATGGAGGAAATTCAAGACCATTTTTACCCTCCCCAGGAGTGGTCAACCAACAAAGATCACTTAAAGAGCAAGGCGTGTATTAGTTGGTGAGGTCGCAAAGTTCCCCAGGATAACTTCTAAGCAACTGAAGACCTCTCTCACGTTGGCCTAATGTTAATGGTCATGAACTCGCCATCAGAAGGAGACTGATCAACAATGGAGTGCATGGCAGTATAATATTTTTGTGTCATTTGTTTAATTGTGGTGTTTTTATCTACTTTTATGAGTTGTGTGAAAATCTGATATTTTAAGTCATAGTTTTGAAGAAGTATAGAAAATCCTGAAGGGGTTAAAAATTTGAAACACTCTTGTATATCTAAATCATCTTTACCAAACATTACCTTTTTTAATGCAAAAAAAAGGTGTGTGGGTCGTTATAAATCAAGGATGTCCATATTTATATGCAAGGGGACAGTGATGCAAGAGATTTTACTCCTGAGAAGAAGTCTCTATCAAGGCGGAATATACATCGTTATTCTATATTGCTGGTTTGAAACTTTAAGGCCTACAGTTTGGATCTACACTAGCTTTATGATCAACTGATGTAGCAGCGTTATTGCTATTTATAACAATATGAGCATATACTGTACACTTCCTGGCCAAAAAAAGGTCACCACCTGGATTTAACTAAGTAATAAGGTAAGAGCCTCATTTGTGATTATGTTTCGGGTGACAAAAAGTTATTTAACTTATGTTATTTAACCCTAACTGATGCAGTGAGTAGCTTCTCATTTGTTAAACAACCATGTCAAAAGACACATCCTGTGGTCGTGGAAAATATGTTAATCTGTTTCAGAAGAGTGTAATTATTGGCATGCATCAAACAGAGAAAGCATTGAAGGAGATTGCTGACACTATTAAAATCAGGTTAAGAACTGTCCAACGCATTATTAAAAAGTGGAAGGACAGTGGGGAACATCGTCTTCGAGGAAGGAATGTGGTGGGAAATATCTTTTGAAAATACATGCTGTTGCAGTGCCGAAGAATGATCCCCCACCCAAATGCCTTAATGGAGATTAGTTTGAGAAATAGAATTTGTGCAAAGAGGTTTTCACAGACAAGAGATCTAAATCCTGCTCTCACTCAATTATTTTATTTTCTTCTCTTGTGAATAGGGCATTTTCATATTCTCTCTAGTTTGGTCAGTGGGTGCCAGCTGCACCGAGCCTGGACGAGTTAAATTTGATGGCCTGGTTAGGGAGTTGCTGACTGGTGCTCTGACAGAGGAGACACGGACAAGCCATGGCGTTTTGGAGCATGTGGACGCACCAAGCAAGCAGCTCACAGTGCCCTTACCTGCTGAGGGCACTCTCTACCAGTACAACTTTGTCAAAGAGGTCAGCATACATTTTTTTTATACAACTTCAAATCAGAAAAAATTGGGATGGTATGGAAAATGCAAATCAAAAAAATGCAGTGTTCCCTACATTTATGTTGACTTTTATTTAATTGCAAACAGTATGATCCCAGGATATTGCATGTTTAGTCTGGTCAGCTTCATTTTATTTGTTAATATGCATCGATTCCTGTATTTCAGGAATGGTAGTATTTCAGGATTTCAGAAAATGTGTATTGTGGTCAGATTAATCTGTATTCCAGTTATTCTTTGGAAAAAATGGACGCCATGTGCTTTACTCCATTGCTCTTAGAGGACTTCTTTGTGGCGTGAGTCAAAAGGGTGCTGGAAGTGTTCCTTAGAGATTCTGGTTCATGGAGACATGGTTGCAGATTTGGTTCCATGGTTGAAAGATTAGTAAATTATTGCCATAAAGGGCATCATAATTGATGTTAGAGATAACGTGTGACAACAAAACATTCCTGGCGGCATTACGCAAGCAATACCAGGTTGAACTAATGACACAAGGCAGGTTTGACAGATTCCAACAATACTATCCATTGGATGTGGTCTTTTGCAGTTGTACCTCATTAGTTTTGAAGTGTTGTGCTTTTAAAGTCAGAATTATTTTTAGTGCTGTCAGAATCGTTTACATTCCATGTTTTAGACAAACACTAACATTTTTTAGGTGTTTTTGTTTTCCAAATTTTAACTCCTATTAGGAATAGAATACATTCCTTCCATAGCAACATAAGGTTTCATTACACCTCCTGCAAAGGTGAGTTTAGCCGTATTTCTGTTCTGTACTTCACATTACTCTAATGGTGTGTGGTGATTTGTGTCATTATTAGTAATGTGCCATAAACTTTAATACTGACTAATAAGGCTTTTTGCATAACGTCTCCTAATGCATCAATTTCATGTCTCATTGCATCATGAACTCAGCTGTGTATGTTGTGCGTTATTCATTATTTCAGTGTACGTTACAAAGCAGTTTCTGGCTGAAGGTAACAGATATGTTTCAGAGCTATTGTGAGAGTGAATATGCTTCTTGTTCATATAATTAACTAATTTGTCATTAAATAAACTATTATTTGTTTAAAAGAAATAAAAAATAACGAGTAATGACACTAGTTCCATTTTTAGCACCAGTTGCATCAGAACATTAGAAGGGTTGTATGGTGCACATTAATACTGACACCGTCATAAATACAGTACAGATTAAACAGTTTATATAGGGGTGACTGTAGCACATGAATAGTGTGGGTCAAAAGTCTGAGAGCACTATTGAAAATGTTTTTTTCTTGATTCTAATACAATGTTTTTCGTTCCTTGAAATTTTATTTTGGTATATTTCACAAGTTATTACTATATGGTGTATTTCCCATTTTCCACTCAAACTGGTATGGTCTCCAAGAATTATGCAAAACCTAATGCTTTTTATACTTTTTGGTGCATTTTTGGGGGGGCAAATGGTCCTATTACATATAGATATAACCCATATTTGTAGATATATCCAATTTTATGATGTTTTAAGTCTACTAGAATACTGCCCACAAAGGAAGCTGTTGTGGTCCGTCCAAACATGCCTGGTATACACTAAGTGTTCTGTGCAGATTTTGTCCTAGGCATGCCTAGTCGGGTTAGATGTTGAGGGGGTAGCAGGCTCGGTGGGTAGCAGAGCAAGAATGTCCTGAGTTCGATCCCCAGGTGGAGGGGTCTGGTTCTGCATGTCCTCCCTGTGTCCACGTGGGTTTACTCCGGTAACTTTTGTTTCCTCCCACAGTCCAAGGGCATACACTAGGTTAGTTGATTATGCTAAACTGGCAATGACTTGTGTGTGTGTGTGTGTGTGTGTGTGTGTGTGTGTGTGTGTGTGTGTGTGTGTGTAAAACCTTGTATGTGTCGCTGAAATGTGCCACTGATGCTGATAGCGACAAACAAACAAACAAACAAACAAACACATTTAAAGGTGTTGTTTAGATACATGTAGATGCATATATTATTTGGTCCATAGCATAGTTAGTATACTTTACAATATGATTAACTGTCTTCAGGAAAATTTAACACACAAGTAATGTCTTGTCAGTGTCACAACAGCTGCAATACATTCTGTTACATCTGTGTGCTGAAATTTGT
The DNA here is from genome assembly GCA_025084515.1 of Ancistrus triradiatus. Classification (NCBI taxonomy): domain Eukaryota; kingdom Metazoa; phylum Chordata; class Actinopteri; order Siluriformes; family Loricariidae; genus Ancistrus; species Ancistrus triradiatus. The sequence goes on along the minus strand of JAJAGP010004468.1, from coordinate 5,081 downwards.
CTGTAAAATTGGTGACCAAGACAACCACTGGGCTCCTCACATTTGTTGTGCCATATGTACAGACCACCTGAGAGCTTGGCTGAGAGGTAATTGGAAGCCAATACCATCTGCTTTCCCAATCAACTGGCAACAGAGTTTTCACATGGACTGTTACTTTTGTCGGACCAATGTATCTGGCCTCTCTACTAAAAATAAGAAATCTATTGACTACCCCAGTCTGCCTTCAGCCATGAGCCCAGAGCCACATAATGACAGTTTGCCAGTACTAATCCACCAGACCCTAGGAACCTAGGTACCTAGGTGAGGCGGATGAAGATGCCACAACGCATGGCGAAAATGTGGAAATCAACACTGGTCCACATGTTGAACGCTTTATACATGCTTATCCTCTTCTGATAACAGTGGTTATTGAATGACCTTGTCTGGCATTAAAGTAGTACTACTTGGCTCAAGCCTGATTCAGTACATGTACATTTATTTTAATGTTTCCCAAAGTTCTAAAGGGCAGCACAGAGGTGCTTGTGGTTAGCCCACTCACCTCGCCGGTCCGAGATCCCCAGTTTGATAGTTTTAGACTTCAAATAAAACTAATAGACATACACCGAATTCCTACATGATACAGAAAACGTGAAACTATTTTTGTGTTCAGCTTGACATTGTGTATCATAATATAACTTTTTTTGTTCAAGAAACAAAACTTTTGAAAAAAAATTGTCATCCAGTGAGTTTCATTGAAATAAGATTAATTTACTTTTATCTAAGATGTTTTAACTATTAACTTCAACTGCTAAACTGTTCTATTATGCCGCGTAGTTGTGAACTATATATATAACATTCATAAGAATGTCATCACATCTCATTATGATTGATTTGATGTCTATGAGTTGTCTCCCCCTGCCCACAGACAGCCCCAGGGAAACAGGATATTGGAAGGAGCTAAACATCCTTATTGCTTTTGCCACTTCTGTGAGGTTTTCACTACATGACTGTCTGGGAATTTTTTTTCACTTTAAAAAGTTGTACTGTTACCAGGAGAGTTCAGTGGCATCTTGCAGATTTTCCAAAGCCAGTCTTATGCTACTGTATATATATATATATAGTATCATAATCCATTGGGGCCAGTGAGTGCAGTAGAGTACTTTGTTATTGAATTGTGTTTGGCTCTGCCAAAGGCCTGTTCATTCTCACAGTTTTGCAGTATAAATAAATACATTCCTGTAAATTCCTGCATGTTAGCCAATATGCTGCATGTCACAGTTGCTTACAAAGAAAGATTACATTTGATTTGAAATAAATTAACCAATGGTGGGAAAGATTAAATTAGTAATTACACCATCATATAAATTAGAGTTCGACGAGATAGGATCTTTCTTATCAGGGGTCACCCTTTAGCTGCTAGTGGCCAGTATTTGACCCTACATGGCAGGGTGAGCACCTGCAGCACAATCGCGCGTGCGTCAGCCCTTCCCGTGTATTTAGTGTGCAAGTGGCGACACCTTTTGTTGGGCCTATATAAACACACCTTTGGGCTCACACAGTGTCGCACCATTATGCTTGATCAGCACGCTTGTCTGCTGACGCCGCCCTCACCTAGCTTAATCTGCACTTTCGGTTTGTTTATAGACAAAGGTACGTCTGGGGGTTCGAAGACTTCCAGACGGGGGCAACTGGGAGATTGCCCGGCAAGGTAGGACCTTAGAAGCCAGCGTAGGGCCAGTCTTATTTTATTTTTGTGTTTACTTTCATCGGGTTTTTTCTTCGGCTGCTTTGAGCCTCGCCCCCGCCTTTTCCCTCTCACGCCGTCGCCCCCCTCTTTTGCGATCGGGGGATTTTCCTTTTCCCTGAGCAATCGTGTTTTGAAGAGGACACAGAGCTTCTATAATCTCGTCCTCCTCACTTCCTGCTTGCATGCCACACGCCAGCGGGCATTTATTTTGATTATTTGCGTACCACGCGCTTGCGCTCCAGCACTTTGCGCATGAGCAGACCCGTACACTGTTGGAGCAGCGAGGCCACACCGTAAGCATATTTGTGAATAGCGGCGCTGTACGCTTACGGCATGGGTTTTCTTTATAAGTTTATTTTAATTTCCTTTTAGTTTGTTCTTTTGTTTCTTTTATTTGTTATTTATATTTTGGTTCATTACTTCCATCTGTAGCTAACTGCAATTGGGTCCCAATTCCCTTTTTCTTTTATTTTACACGGTTCGTCATTGTTTTAATATGGTGACCGTAACATTTCTATGATCTTGTCCATATCTGTAGTTAAGAAATGTTATTCTGTAACAGTGATTGTCCTTAATAAGATTCCTACCCTTAATCACCATGGTTATGAAATTCATAAGACTTGGGAACTTTTTGCAGTACAGTTCCTGTTAATTTGTTTTGCTGCATTAAAACATGCATTCATACATTCACCATAGTCTGTAATACTGTTTGAATTTTCAATAGTACAAACTTACAGTAGAAAGAATAAATCATGTACAGTTTTCCACGAGTGGCTTCTGTGTGGGATGCATACATTTTTTGTTATATCGGCTAATTTATACAACACTGCTAATGATCACAGTTAAAGCTGAATAAGCACCCTGCATTGTACATAGGCAATATTTTTGTTTCTTTTTTAATGTTATTATTTGTAACTTATGCCAAAGTATGATGAATATGCCCAAGCTATATTTGCTGAATGAATAATAACAGTACCACAGTAAACATTTTATTTGCATAACCTTCTGTGTGAAGAAAGCCAATTTATTCCTCCACTGAAACACTATGTATGGAAAAAGTACCACATCCTCAGTTATTGTCTCCTGTTCTGAAATATTTGTATCTATTTAAGGATCTTTTGTGGGAAGCTGGGCACTGTGGTTAGCACTGTCACATCATAGCTTTGGAGATCCCCGGGTTGGATTATGGAGTTTGCATATTCTATGCAAATTACTTATTTGAACATTAAATTTGTACTTAGAGTTTGAATTAAAACCCTTAATACATAGTAGATGCAGTATTTATAGACGGTCATGTGATTCCAATATAGGTCAAACAATTACAGACTGTACTGTCTAAAGCAGACTGCAAATTTTTGTGGTGCTTAGTACATTGGAAGGAATGATCTCGTACTTATATCTTAAGGAAATTTACTGGTGTGCATAATGATACATGAGAACTTATATCCGCCAAATAAAATAATACTTAACTTTTTGTGACTTGACTCAGGGTCCAGGCAGGTGGGAGTTATGGACCGAGAAGCTGAAGCAGGCACCACCAATCCCCAAAGATATGCAGTTTAATGAGATCATCGTGCCCACGGAGAACACAGTGCGTTACATGGCTCTTATGGAGCTGCTTGTCACGCACCAGAAACCCACCATCTTTGTGGGGCCCACAGGAACCGGCAAGACTGTCTACATAATAGTGAGTGTCTCTGCTCTCATGGGATTCAAGCACTTTATACAGTGCTGAACAAAAGTTTTATAGTCAGAAGTGAATATGCTTAGTTGTTGAATGCTAGATGTAGATTAATTTTTGATGAGGAGCTGTGAAGTGCTTTACCACCACATGCTGGACCCATCAGTTGCAATTGATTTACAAAGCTTGTTACCTTGCAGTCGAGAAAGAATTGGTCATGTCCTGCACATTCAGTGATATTTCGCACCTTGTACTTTTGCTGAATCAATTACAGGAGCTGTGCTTTTTTCACCATAACATACTTGAAGGTCGCACCTTGGGTACCTCTCATGTTATGCAATACTCATACGTCCTACAAATACTATGCTTATGCTTATGGTTGTCTGTCATTGACTGTTTTTGCATTAAATTATGTATGTAATGTTTAATGTGTTATGTACAGTGGTACCTCGGCTCTTGTCTTTAATTCGTTTCAGAAGGCTTGTCAAGAACCCCAAAACGACAAGTACCAAAAAAATGTTTACGATAAGGAATAATGTAAATTGAATTAAGTCAAGTGAAGTCAAGTCAGATCTATTTATATAGCGCTTTTTACAATGAAGCATTGTCTCAAAGCAACTTTACAAGTTTAGATTATCTCCTAATAACTACGTCCAATCCCAAATTGAGCAAGCCTAGGGCGACAGTGGCAAGGAAAAACTCCCTGAGTGTTATAGGAAGAAACCTTGGAAGGACCAAGACTCAAAAAGGGACCCAACCTCCTTGGGCAGTGTAGATGATAAATCTAAGAACGAAACTAAAGTCATGGAGTCAAAGTTCGAATAAAATGTGAAGTATGCACATCGGCATTAAGTGGCCCGGGTATGGTAGGGTTGGAGCCGATGACGGAAGCAGCTTGAGTGAAGCTGCAGTGGATGAACATCATGTGTGGGGCTGGAATTGGTACCAGAACACAGCTTGGCATAGCTAGAAAAAGGAGAACTGGTAGGTAACACAGCAAAGAGGGATCACATGAGTCATTGGCAACCCCACGGGAGGCAGAAGATAGCAACCCAACGTCTTTGATCACCATAAAACTCTTTGACTATGAACCCCTAGCTCTGCCCTTAGTCTAAGGCATGGATGCACGAGTCAAGATCATGAGGACCGAAGCCCAGTTCAGCCAGACCGCCCACTGGACACTAACGGACAAGGCAGGCAGGCCAGACATGACTCCAGACTCCGGCCCCAGTGACCCAAGCCATGCATCCTGGTCTAAATCTAGTCAAAAGCCTGAGCAAATAGGTATGTCTTTAGCGTAGACTTAAAATTTTGGAGAGTGTCTGAGTCTCGAACGAAAGTGGGAAGTTTATTCCATAGTTGGGAGGCCATATATGAGAGAGCCTTTCCCCCTGCTGTGACTTTTAATTCTAGGAACTAAAAGAAGTCCTGTACCCTGCGAACGAAGTAGACGAGTTGGATTGTAAAACTCTAAGAGTTAACTCAGATAATGTGGGGCCAGGCCATGTAGAGCTTTATAAGTTATAAGAAGTATTTTGTAATCAATGCAGAATTTGACTGGTAACCAGTGTAGTGATGACAGAACAGGAGTGATATGATCACATTTTCTAGTTCGAGTTAGCACTCGAGCAGCTGCATTCTGAACTAACTGAAGTTTATTTATAGATTTACTAG
>JAJAGP010004467.1:0-49323 GCA_025084515.1 Ancistrus triradiatus | reverse complement strand
CTTAGAGTTTTACAATCCAACTCGTCTACTTCGTTCGCAGGGTACAGGACTTCTTTTAGTTCCTAGAATTAAAAGTCACAGCAGGGGGAAAGGCTCTCTCATATATGGCCTCCCAACTATGGAATAAACTTCCCACTTTCGTTCGAGACTCAGACACTCTCCAAAATTTTAAGTCTACGCTAAAGACATACCTATTTGCTCAGGCTTTTGACTAGATTTAGACCAGGATGCATGGCTTGGGTCACTGGGGCCGGAGTCTGGAGTCATGTCTGGCCTGCCTGCCTTGTCCGTTAGTGTCCAGTGGGCGGTCTGGCTGAACTGGGCTTCGGTCCTCATGATCTTGACTCGTGCATCCATGCCTTAGACTAAGGGCAGAGCTAGGGGTTCATAGTCAAAGAGTTTTATGGTGATCAAAGACGTTGGGTTGCTATCTTCTGCCTCCCGTGGGGTTGCCAATGACTCATGTGATCCCTCTTTGCTGTGTTACCTACCAGTTCTCCTTTTTCTAGCTATGCCAAGCTGTGTTCTGGTACCAATTCCAGCCCCACACATGATGTTCATCCACTGCAGCTTCACTCAAGCTGCTTCCGTCATCGGCTCCAACCCTACCATACCCGGGCCACTTAATGCCGATGTGCATACTTCACATTTTATTCGAACTTTGACTCCATGACTTTAGTTTCGTTCTTAGATTTATCATCTACACTGCCCAAGGAGGTTGGGTCCCTTTTTGAGTCTTGGTCCTTCCAAGGTTTCTTCCTATAACACTCAGGGAGTTTTTCCTTGCCACTGTCGCCCTAGGCTTGCTCAATTTGGGATTGGACGTAGTTATTAGGAGATAATCTAAACTTGTAAAGTTGCTTTGAGACAATGCTTCATTGTAAAAAGCGCTATATAAATAGATCTGACTTGACTTCACTTGACTTAATTCAATTTACATTATTCCTTATCGTAAACATTTTTTTGGTACTTGTCGTTTTGGGGTTCTTGACAAGCCTTCTGAAACGAATTAAAGACAAGAGCCGAGGTACCACTGTACATAACACATTAAACATTACATACATAATTTAATGCAAAAACAGTCAATGACAGACAACCATAAGCATAAGCATAGTATTTGTAGGACGTATGAGTATTGCATAACATGAGAGGTACCCAAGGTGCGACCTTCAAGTATGTTATGGTGAAAAAAGCACAGCTCCTGTAATTGATTCAGCAAAAGTACAAGGTGCGAAATATCACTGAATGTGCAGGACATGACCAATTCTTTCTCGACTGCAAGGTAACAAGCTTTGTAAATCAATTGCAACTGATGGGTCCAGCATGTGGTGGTAAAGCACTTCACAGCTCCTCATCAAAAATTAATCTACATCTAGCATTCAACAACTAAGCATATTCACTTCTGACTATAAAACTTTTGTTCAGCACTGTATAAAGTGCTTGAATCCCATGAGAGCAGAGACACTCACTATTATGTAGACAGTCTTGCCGGTTCCTGTGGGCCCCACAAAGATGGTGGGTTTCTGGTGCGTGACAAGCAGCTCCATAAGAGCCATGTAACGCACTGTGTTCTCCGTGGGCACGATGATCTCATTAAACTGCATATCTTTGGGGATTGGTGGTGCCTGCTTCAGCTTCTCGGTCCATAACTCCCACCTGCCTGGACCCTGAGTCAAGTCACAAAAAGTTAAGTATTATTTTATTTGGCGGATATAAGTTCTCATGTATCATTATGCACACCAGTAAATTTCCTTAAGATATAAGTACGAGATCATTCCTTCCAATGTACTAAGCACCACAAAAATTTGCAGTCTGCTTTAGACAGTACAGTCTGTAATTGTTTGACCTATATTGGAATCACATGACCGTCTATAAATACTGCATCTACTATGTATTAAGGGTTTTAATTCAAACTCTAAGTACAAATTTAATGTTCAAATAAGTAATTTGCATAGAATATGCAAACTCCATAATCCAACCCGGGGATCTCCAAAGCTATGATGTGACAGTGCTAACCACAGTGCCCAGCTTCCCACAAAAGATCCTTAAATAGATACAAATATTTCAGAACAGGAGACAATAACTGAGGATGTGGTACTTTTTCCATACATAGTGTTTCAGTGGAGGAATAAATTGGCTTTCTTCACACAGAAGGTTATGCAAATAAAATGTTTACTGTGGTACTGTTATTATTCATTCAGCAAATATAGCTTGGGCATATTCATCATACTTTGGCATAAGTTACAAATAATAACATTAAAAAAGAAACAAAAATATTGCCTATGTACAATGCAGGGTGCTTATTCAGCTTTAACTGTGATCATTAGCAGTGTTGTATAAATTAGCCGATATAACAAAAAATGTATGCATCCCACACAGAAGCCACTCGTGGAAAACTGTACATGATTTATTCTTTCTACTGTAAGTTTGTACTATTGAAAATTCAAACAGTATTACAGACTATGGTGAATGTATGAATGCATGTTTTAATGCAGCAAAACAAATTAACAGGAACTGTACTGCAAAAAGTTCCCAAGTCTTATGAATTTCATAACCATGGTGATTAAGGGTAGGAATCTTATTAAGGACAATCACTGTTACAGAATAACATTTCTTAACTACAGATATGGACAAGATCATAGAAATGTTACGGTCACCATATTAAAACAATGACGAACCGTGTAAAATAAAAGAAAAAGGGAATTGGGACCCAATTGCAGTTAGCTACAGATGGAAGTAATGAACCAAAATATAAATAACAAATAAAAGAAACAAAAGAACAAACTAAAAGGAAATTAAAATAAACTTATAAAGAAAACCCATGCCGTAAGCGTACAGCGCCGCTATTCACAAATATGCTTACGGTGTGGCCTCGCTGCTCCAACAGTGTACGGGTCTGCTCATGCGCAAAGTGCTGGAGCGCAAGCGCGTGGTACGCAAATAATCAAAATAAATGCCCGCTGGCGTGTGGCATGCAAGCAGGAAGTGAGGAGGACGAGATTATAGAAGCTCTGTGTCCTCTTCAAAACACGATTGCTCAGGGAAAAGGAAAATCCCCCGATCGCAAAAGAGGGGGGCGACGGCGTGAGAGGGAAAAGGCGGGGGCGAGGCTCAAAGCAGCCGAAGAAAAAACCCGATGAAAGTAAACACAAAAATAAAATAAGACTGGCCCTACGCTGGCTTCTAAGGTCCTACCTTGCCGGGCAATCTCCCAGTTGCCCCCGTCTGGAAGTCTTCGAACCCCCAGACGTACCTTTGTCTATAAACAAACCGAAAGTGCAGATTAAGCTAGGTGAGGGCGGCGTCAGCAGACAAGCGTGCTGATCAAGCATAATGGTGCGACACTGTGTGAGCCCAAAGGTGTGTTTATATAGGCCCAACAAAAGGTGTCGCCACTTGCACACTAAATACACGGGAAGGGCTGACGCACGCGCGATTGTGCTGCAGGTGCTCACCCTGCCATGTAGGGTCAAATACTGGCCACTAGCAGCTAAAGGGTGACCCCTGATAAGAAAGATCCTATCTCGTCGAACTCTAATTTATATGATGGTGTAATTACTAATTTAATCTTTCCCACCATTGGTTAATTTATTTCAAATCAAATGTAATCTTTCTTTGTAAGCAACTGTGACATGCAGCATATTGGCTAACATGCAGGAATTTACAGGAATGTATTTATTTATACTGCAAAACTGTGAGAATGAACAGGCCTTTGGCAGAGCCAAACACAATTCAATAACAAAGTACTCTACTGCACTCACTGGCCCCAATGGATTATGATACTATATATATATATATACAGTAGCATAAGACTGGCTTTGGAAAATCTGCAAGATGCCACTGAACTCTCCTGGTAACAGTACAACTTTTTAAAGTGAAAAAAAATTCCCAGACAGTCATGTAGTGAAAACCTCACAGAAGTGGCAAAAGCAATAAGGATGTTTAGCTCCTTCCAATATCCTGTTTCCCTGGGGCTGTCTGTGGGCAGGGGGAGACAACTCATAGACATCAAATCAATCATAATGAGATGTGATGACATTCTTATGAATGTTATATATATAGTTCACAACTACGCGGCATAATAGAACAGTTTAGCAGTTGAAGTTAATAGTTAAAACATCTTAGATAAAAGTAAATTAATCTTATTTCAATGAAACTCACTGGATGACAATTTTTTTTCAAAAGTTTTGTTTCTTGAACAAAAAAAGTTATATTATGATACACAATGTCAAGCTGAACACAAAAATAGTTTCACGTTTTCTGTATCATGTAGGAATTCGGTGTATGTCTATTAGTTTTATTTGAAGTCTAAAACTATCAAACTGGGGATCTCGGACCGGCGAGGTGAGTGGGCTAACCACAAGCACCTCTGTGCTGCCCTTTAGAACTTTGGGAAACATTAAAATAAATGTACATGTACTGAATCAGGCTTGAGCCAAGTAGTACTACTTTAATGCCAGACAAGGTCATTCAATAACCACTGTTATCAGAAGAGGATAAGCATGTATAAAGCGTTCAACATGTGGACCAGTGTTGATTTCCACATTTTCGCCATGCGTTGTGGCATCTTCATCCGCCTCACCTAGGTACCTAGGTTCCTAGGGTCTGGTGGATTAGTACTGGCAAACTGTCATTATGTGGCTCTGGGCTCATGGCTGAAGGCAGACTGGGGTAGTCAATAGATTTCTTATTTTTAGTAGAGAGGCCAGATACATTGGTCCGACAAAAGTAACAGTCCATGTGAAAACTCTGTTGCCAGTTGATTGGGAAAGCAGATGGTATTGGCTTCCAATTACCTCTCAGCCAAGCTCTCAGGTGGTCTGTACATATGGCACAACAAATGTGAGGAGCCCAGTGGTTGTCTTGGTCACCAATTTTACAGACAAATTTCAGCACACAGATGTAACAGAATGTATTGCAGCTGTTGTGACACTGACAAGACATTACTTGTGTGTTAAATTTTCCTGAAGACAGTTAATCATATTGTAAAGTATACTAACTATGCTATGGACCAAATAATATATGCATCTACATGTATCTAAACAACACCTTTAAATGTGTTTGTTTGTTTGTTTGTTTGTTTGTCGCTATCAGCATCAGTGGCACATTTCAGCGACACATACAAGGTTTTACACACACACACACACACACACACACACACACACACACACACACACACACACACAAGTCATTGCCAGTTTAGCATAATCAACTAACCTAGTGTATGCCCTTGGACTGTGGGAGGAAACAAAAGTTACCGGAGTAAACCCACGTGGACACAGGGAGGACATGCAGAACCAGACCCCTCCACCTGGGGATCGAACTCAGGACATTCTTGCTCTGCTACCCACCGAGCCTGCTACCCCCTCAACATCTAACCCGACTAGGCATGCCTAGGACAAAATCTGCACAGAACACTTAGTGTATACCAGGCATGTTTGGACGGACCACAACAGCTTCCTTTGTGGGCAGTATTCTAGTAGACTTAAAACATCATAAAATTGGATATATCTACAAATATGGGTTATATCTATATGTAATAGGACCATTTGCCCCCCCAAAAATGCACCAAAAAGTATAAAAAGCATTAGGTTTTGCATAATTCTTGGAGACCATACCAGTTTGAGTGGAAAATGGGAAATACACCATATAGTAATAACTTGTGAAATATACCAAAATAAAATTTCAAGGAACGAAAAACATTGTATTAGAATCAAGAAAAAAACATTTTCAATAGTGCTCTCAGACTTTTGACCCACACTATTCATGTGCTACAGTCACCCCTATATAAACTGTTTAATCTGTACTGTATTTATGACGGTGTCAGTATTAATGTGCACCATACAACCCTTCTAATGTTCTGATGCAACTGGTGCTAAAAATGGAACTAGTGTCATTACTCGTTATTTTTTATTTCTTTTAAACAAATAATAGTTTATTTAATGACAAATTAGTTAATTATATGAACAAGAAGCATATTCACTCTCACAATAGCTCTGAAACATATCTGTTACCTTCAGCCAGAAACTGCTTTGTAACGTACACTGAAATAATGAATAACGCACAACATACACAGCTGAGTTCATGATGCAATGAGACATGAAATTGATGCATTAGGAGACGTTATGCAAAAAGCCTTATTAGTCAGTATTAAAGTTTATGGCACATTACTAATAATGACACAAATCACCACACACCATTAGAGTAATGTGAAGTACAGAACAGAAATACGGCTAAACTCACCTTTGCAGGAGGTGTAATGAAACCTTATGTTGCTATGGAAGGAATGTATTCTATTCCTAATAGGAGTTAAAATTTGGAAAACAAAAACACCTAAAAAATGTTAGTGTTTGTCTAAAACATGGAATGTAAACGATTCTGACAGCACTAAAAATAATTCTGACTTTAAAAGCACAACACTTCAAAACTAATGAGGTACAACTGCAAAAGACCACATCCAATGGATAGTATTGTTGGAATCTGTCAAACCTGCCTTGTGTCATTAGTTCAACCTGGTATTGCTTGCGTAATGCCGCCAGGAATGTTTTGTTGTCACACGTTATCTCTAACATCAATTATGATGCCCTTTATGGCAATAATTTACTAATCTTTCAACCATGGAACCAAATCTGCAACCATGTCTCCATGAACCAGAATCTCTAAGGAACACTTCCAGCACCCTTTTGACTCACGCCACAAAGAAGTCCTCTAAGAGCAATGGAGTAAAGCACATGGCGTCCATTTTTTCCAAAGAATAACTGGAATACAGATTAATCTGACCACAATACACATTTTCTGAAATCCTGAAATACTACCATTCCTGAAATACAGGAATCGATGCATATTAACAAATAAAATGAAGCTGACCAGACTAAACATGCAATATCCTGGGATCATACTGTTTGCAATTAAATAAAAGTCAACATAAATGTAGGGAACACTGCATTTTTTTGATTTGCATTTTCCATACCATCCCAATTTTTTCTGATTTGAAGTTGTATAAAAAAAATGTATGCTGACCTCTTTGACAAAGTTGTACTGGTAGAGAGTGCCCTCAGCAGGTAAGGGCACTGTGAGCTGCTTGCTTGGTGCGTCCACATGCTCCAAAACGCCATGGCTTGTCCGTGTCTCCTCTGTCAGAGCACCAGTCAGCAACTCCCTAACCAGGCCATCAAATTTAACTCGTCCAGGCTCGGTGCAGCTGGCACCCACTGACCAAACTAGAGAGAATATGAAAATGCCCTATTCACAAGAGAAGAAAATAAAATAATTGAGTGAGAGCAGGATTTAGATCTCTTGTCTGTGAAAACCTCTTTGCACAAATTCTATTTCTCAAACTAATCTCCATTAAGGCATTTGGGTGGGGGATCATTCTTCGGCACTGCAACAGCATGTATTTTCAAAAGATATTTCCCACCACATTCCTTCCTCGAAGACGATGTTCCCCACTGTCCTTCCACTTTTTAATAATGCGTTGGACAGTTCTTAACCTGATTTTAATAGTGTCAGCAATCTCCTTCAATGCTTTCTCTGTTTGATGCATGCCAATAATTACACTCTTCTGAAACAGATTAACATATTTTCCACGACCACAGGATGTGTCTTTTGACATGGTTGTTTAACAAATGAGAAGCTACTCACTGCATCAGTTAGGGTTAAATAACATAAGTTAAATAACTTTTTGTCACCCGAAACATAATCACAAATGAGGCTCTTACCTTATTACTTAGTTAAATCCAGGTGGTGACCTTTTTTTGGCCAGGAAGTGTACAGTATATGCTCATATTGTTATAAATAGCAATAACGCTGCTACATCAGTTGATCATAAAGCTAGTGTAGATCCAAACTGTAGGCCTTAAAGTTTCAAACCAGCAATATAGAATAACGATGTATATTCCGCCTTGATAGAGACTTCTTCTCAGGAGTAAAATCTCTTGCATCACTGTCCCCTTGCATATAAATATGGACATCCTTGATTTATAACGACCCACACACCTTTTTTTTGCATTAAAAAAGGTAATGTTTGGTAAAGATGATTTAGATATACAAGAGTGTTTCAAATTTTTAACCCCTTCAGGATTTTCTATACTTCTTCAAAACTATGACTTAAAATATCAGATTTTCACACAACTCATAAAAGTAGATAAAAACACCACAATTAAACAAATGACACAAAAATATTATACTGCCATGCACTCCATTGTTGATCAGTCTCCTTCTGATGGCGAGTTCATGACCATTAACATTAGGCCAACGTGAGAGAGGTCTTCAGTTGCTTAGAAGTTATCCTGGGGAACTTTGCGACCTCACCAACTAATACACGCCTTGCTCTTTAAGTGATCTTTGTTGGTTGACCACTCCTGGGGAGGGTAAAAATGGTCTTGAATTTCCTCCATTTGTTCAAAATCTGTCTGACTATGGACTGGTGGAGTCTAAACTCTTTAGAGATGGGTTTGTAACCATTCCTGTGTGATGAGCAACAACAACTCTTTTTCTGAAGTCCTCAGAAATCTCCTTTGTTCATGCTATAATACACTTCCACAAACATGTGTTGTGAAGAGCAGACTTTGATAGATCCGTTCTTTAAATAACACAGGGTGCCTACTCACACCTGATTGTTCCATTGATACAAAACACCTGACTCCAATTTCACCTTCAAATTAACTGCTAATCCTACAGGTTCACATACTTTTACCACTCATTAATTTGTAATATTGGATCATTTTCATCAATAAATAAATGCCCAAGTATAATATTTTTGTCTCATTTATTTAACTGGGTTCTCTTTATCTACTTTTAGGACAAATGTTTAGTAATCACGAGTGGAAGCTTGTGTCACAGTGATGAATGGAGCTGATGTCACTCAGCGGAAAAAAATGCTCAAAGCATGGCAAAATAAAGAGTGAGTCACACCAGAATCTGACCCTAACACCCGATTACGTAACGGCAGATCCACTACCTTTTCTCCCTCTACAAAGGAAGAAAAGTTACAATCTTTCCACAAAATACAAAATCCCAAACCCGAAGCAGACAGTGCAAATGCCAAGTCAAGTTGAGGGTGCGACAAGAGACACTGCTCACAAACATCTGAACAAGCAGGTGTCTCTAGTGTTCTTGGTGCCTGGCCGGTAAGTGATGAGGAAGTCGAACCGGGAGAAGAAAAGGGACCAACGAGCCTGGCGCGGGTTGAGTCGTTTGGCTGACCTGAGGTACTCCAGGTTCTTGTGGTCAGTCAGGACTGTGAACCGGTGTTTGGACCCCTCTAGCCAATGCCTCCACTCCTCCAGTGCCAGCTTGATTGCCAGCAGTTGTCGATCGCCCACGTCGTAGTTGCGTTCGGCGGGGGTCAGTTTGTGCAAGCAGAAGGCGATGGGGCACAGTTTGGGCGGCTCGCCGAGGCGTTGCGAGAGCATGGCACCCACGCCTGTCGAGGACGCGTCCACTTCCAGGACGAAGGGGAGATCTGGGTTAGGGTGTACCAGGATGGGAGCCCGGGTGAAGGCGGCCTTGAGCGCTTCGAAAGCCCGCTCGGCTTCGGGGGACCAGCGGAGGGAACGAGGCTTACCCTGCAGAAGTGCAGTGAGGGGCGCCACCGTGCGGCTGAAGTCCCTGATGAAGCGCCGATAGAAGTTGGCAAAGCCTAGGAACCGCTGCAGCTGTTTGATGGAGCCCGGTCTCGGCCAGTCCAGGACGGCGGACAGTTTGTTAGTGTCCATGGCGACTCCTGAGGGAGAGATCACATAGCCTAGGTAACGGACAGACTGTGTGTGGAACTCGCATTTTTCTGCTTTGACGCGCAAGTGGTGAGAGTGGAGGCGCTCGAGCACCTGGCGTACGTGGTCGACATGGGTGTTGAAGTCCGGGGAGTAAACGAGGATGTCGTTGAGGTAGACCACGACGAACCTGCCGAGCATGTCCCGGAGCACGTCATTGATGAAAGCCTGGAACACTGACGAGGCGTTGGCGAGGAAGAAGGGCATGACCAGGTACTCGTAATGGCCGCTACTTGTGCTGAAAGCCGTCTTCCACTCATCGCCCTCCTTTACACGAACCAGGTTATAGGCGTTCCGGAGGTCGAGTTTGGTGTACCATTGTGTCGCGCGGAGGCGCTCCAGGGCCGAGGGCACCAGTGGAAGTGGGTAGGCATAGCTCCGTGTGATCCGGTTCAGTTCAAGATAGTCGATGCAGGGCCTGAGGCCGCCGTCACGTTTAGGCACGAAGAAGAATTCCGCCGAGACGGGCTAGGTGGATGGCCGAATGAAACCGAGGCTCAGGTACTCCGAGATGTATTCCGACATGGACTTCTCTTCGGCCGCGGACAGCGGATACAGGCGTGCTTTCGGCAGGGAGACATCTGGCAGGAGATCGATCGCGCAGTCGCCGGGACGGTGAGGAGGAAGAGTGGGAGGTGAGGCCGTACCGAAGACCGGAGCCAGGTCTGTGTACTGAGCAGGTACATTGGAGGAGGCAGAGGATCCGGCTGGGTGAGCGGGAGTGAACGCACCTGCAAGGCGGGCCGGTGGATGCAGCGTTTTTGGCAGCGAGGCGACCAACGGACGAGCTCGAGGGCTGACCAGGAGATGAGCGGGTCGTGATCACGGAGCCAGGGAAGGCCCAGGATAACGGGGTGCGTAAGGGATCCAAGAGGATAGAGCTTGATGGTTTCCTGATGAACCGCCCCGAAGAGCAGACAGAGAGGGGCTGTTACCCGGGTGAGGAAGCCCGAGCCGAGGGGGCGGCCGTCGGCCGAGGAGATGCGGCGCTTGAGAGGCAGAGTGGTGCAGGGAATCCCCCATCGAGAGACGACGTGCTGGGCGATGAAATTCCCTTGCTCGCCGGAGTCGATCAATGTTGTAAGAGGGACATCACCGTGAGCAAGTCGTAAAACCACAGGAAGGAGGAAAGAGGACTCAAACGAGGTTCGACTCACCCGGGGCGTGCGTGCTGGGACCCTGGCACGCGAGCTGGCTGGACCGGACGACGGAGCGAGATCGCAGGTAGCGGTCAGAGCCGCAGTAGCAGCACAGGCCTTGCTCGAGGCGACGCAGGCGCTCTTCTGCGGAGAGGTGGGCGCGATCGAGTTCCATGGGCTTGGATGGAGGCGAAGACTTGCGAGGGGGAGAAGAGGCGAGGCGAGGAGCAGAGGTGGAGCACGGAACGAGGAGCTGGTCCAGGCGGATAGCGAGGGTGATGAGTGCATCCAGAGACAGGTCCAGGTCCCTCCCCGCCAGTTCTCTGCGGAGATCGGGACGCAGGCCCTGAAGGAAAGAGGAGTTTGTCGGCTTCTCGATCTGTGATGCCGCAAGGAGTGAGGAGGCAAACGCAGACCGAGTTTAGGTAAGGCAGGTTTTATTTATCGTACAGGTAATGGTAGAGCTTGGTGACTTGGCTAGGAAACCTCGTCGAGAAGCGGGTGAGTGTGGGTGAATGGTGGTTATATGAGGTGTGGGAAGAAGTCCAGGATGAGAAACAGGAGCAGGTGATCAGTAGGTTGGCGAGGCAGAGCGAGGCAAGGTGCGAGCGGGTGGAGCGGCGCTGGAGGCGGGCGTGACACAGATACTCATATGAACACAGCATGTAATACACAGTATGTAATGTACATAACAATTCGTTCCAGTATACAAAGATATCTGGAGAACCTGCACATTGTCCAAATGTGCAAGTATACACAGCTGTGTAAGGCAAATTAAGTTCATGCACCAATATGACCAACAAAACTGTTTATCCCTATTAATTTGTTGGTTCATAGTTGGTAAAGTATGGAAAGCTCTTAACTAGCGCCCACGGTTGCCGTTCTTCTGCAGATTTGGCTCGCTCCGCCTCCTCCCACCGGCGCCGTCGACCTCCTCCTCTGCGATTGGGGAAGTAGAGCTCCCCACACTATCGCGAATGAAAAGGATGCTGTGCTGCTCATTCAGCCTTGTCCTTTTCCCTTCCTCGTCCGTGCCACACTCCTGTAATCCATGGGAGTTCCCGTGGCACGCTTTCGCAGTGGTCCATTCAGGCTCCGTCGCTCTGCGCAGGCGTGGACCCATTAGACCGTCTGCGTAGTGGAGCCACGTCGTAAGCATACCGCTGTATAGGGGCACTGTACACTTACAGCGTTTGTTTCTGTTTGTTTTTTTTCTGTTCTTTTTTCAGTGGTTGAGTGGCATGTTGGGTTTACAATGCGCCGACCTACACGTCCACCCAGGGTTTGATCCTCAGCCACTGAAGCTGTTTTCTTTGTTGTTTTATTTACTTACTTTTTATTGCGTATTTATTTTATTTTATTTTTTTTACATTTTGGTTCACTATTTCCATCTGGAGATAACTGCAATTGGGCCCTAACACACCCTTTATACTTTTGTTTTCATGGTTCACCTAGAATTTAATATGGCGAACCGTAACACTTTCCAGATAATGCATATGGGCAATGGACTGAGTATTAAAAAAATAATAATAATAAAATAAAAAAACAATTAAAAAATACAACTGACTCTGATGAAGCAGAAAGTTTTAACAAGGTTTCTAAATGGCTTGTAATTTACACAACATTATTAAGAAATGATGTTTAAAGGAAACTGGGGAATTAAGTTGAATTCCAGACCTACAAGAGCAAGAAAACTCCTCAACAGAACCATGTCTGTACTGGTCAGGTAACCCTCACATCACTAGGAATGACTTACCGGAAAGATTTACTAGTACAGCAGTAATGGTCCACTGTGCAGTGCTGCTAGGATAAACATGATCTTCAAGCATCATCATTATACATATACATTACACATATACATTAACATATAGTGGGGCAAAAAAGTATTTAGTCAGCCACTGATTATGCAAGTTCTCCTACTTAGAAAGATGAGAAAAGTCTGTAATTTTCCCCATAGGTACACTTCAACTATGACAGACAAAATGAGAAAAAATATCCAGGAAATCACATTGCAGGATTTTTAAAGAATTGAATTGTAAATCATGGTGGAAAACAAGTATGTGGTCAGCCACAAACAAGTAAGATTTTTGGCTCTCACAGACCTATAACTTGTTCTTTAAGAAGCTCTTCTGTCCTCCACTTGTTACCTGTATTAATGGCACCTGTTTGACCTCGTTATCTGTATAAAAGACACCTGTCCACTGCCTCAAACAGTCAGACTCCAAACTCAACCATAGCCAAGACCAAAGAGCTGTCAAAGGACACCAGGAAGAAAATTGTACACCTGCACCAGGCTGGGAAGAGTGAATCTACAATAGGCACGTGGGTTGGTGTGAATAAATCAACTGTGGGAGCAATTGTAAGAAAATGGAAGACAAATTATAATCTCCCTTGATTTGGGGCTCCACACAAGATCTCATCCCGTGGGATCAAAATGATCATGAGAATAGTGACAAAAATCCCAGAACTACACGGAGGGACCTGATGAATGACCTGCAGAGAGCTGGGACCAACGTAACAAGGCTACCATCAGTAACACACTACGCCGAGAGAGACTCAAATCCTGCAGTGCCAGGTGTGTCCCCCTGCTTAAGCCAGTACATGTCCAGGCCCGTCTGAAGTTTGCCAGAGAGCATATGGATGATCCAGAAAAGAACTGGGAGAATATCATGTGGTCAGATGAACCAAAAATATCAAGGTCCAAATTTCAAGGTCCTGGAGTGGCCTAGCCAGTCTCCAGACCTCAACTCCATACAAAATTTGTGAAGAGAGATGAAAGTCTGTGTTGTCCAGCCACAGCCCCAAAACATCACTGCTCTAGCGGAGCTCTGCATGGAGGAATGGGCCAAAATACCAGCTACAGTCTGTGCAAACCTGGTTAAAACTTAAAACAGGAAATGTTTGACCTCTGTCATTGCCAACAATTGTTATGTTACAAAGTAGTGAGTTGAACTTTTGTTCTTGACCAAATACCAAATACTTATTTTCCACCAAAATTTACAATTAAATTCTTTAAAAATCTTACAATGTGATTTGCTGGATATTTGTTTTCATATTTTCAACTGTCTTAGTTGAAGTGTTCCTATGACGACAATTACAGACCTCTCTCATCTTTCTGAGTAGAAGAACCTGAACAATCAGTGGCTGACTACATACTTTTGATATTAGGAAGTGTTTAAACATATGCCATGAATGAGATGTTGAGGTGTGTGTGCGCTCCCACCTCCAGCCAGGAGCAGACATCTCTCTCAGTCATGGTTTTCATCTGACCCTCCTCTCTGAACTCATCCATCATGCAGTCCATCAGATTCATCAGGGAGTGCACTAGGTTGGTGTCTGACGTTGGAGACAGCTCCTTATGTAGGTCATAAAGTAGAAAGAAGACCAAGAAAAGGTCAAACTTGTCTTTTAGGAATGTTCTATGCTATCAAATTCTGTGTGCTTGAAGGTATCATTGACCCAAAAATGTGAATATTTAATATTGAGCCCTGAAAGCTGGTGGGAATTAGCCTGGAGCTAATAAGAGCATACCAATAGTTTGCTATTCCTGCATTTTCACTTTAAAACATTTTCTTCAAAGTGTGAATATTAAATATTATATTGCTCTAAGTGTGTATGTCCATTGAGCACTAAGATTTGTGAACAAGCAAACAGGGATCCTCCTTTTTGTTTTATGCCAAAACGTTTCTACATAAAATATGAATATTAAATGTCACAGGTACCTCCAGCTCGACGCTAGTGGCCAGCGTTGAGTTGCTTTTGCCGGCGGCATCTGTGGCAGCCTCTGTAATCGGTCACCCCGTCAGTAAGGCGGCTGATTGCAGCTAATGATCCTCACCTGTTTCCTCTGGCTATTTAAGAGCTTCGCCAGTGGAAGCAAGTGTGGGATCATTCGTCTCCACTCCCGGCACGCGTCGTAAGCCCCGATCCCCGTTTGGACACATTTAATAGGGAATCGCTGGCAGAACGTGCCTCTGAGACCTCACTCGTCTCATCCCTCGCTCTTTTTAGAGCCCCCGCGCTTTCCTTTCGCTTTCTGTTTTGTTTATTCGCTTTTTATTCATTTTTTAAGTTTTAGAGGACAGTCTCCGTCCGTACAGGGGCGGAGTCTCCATAGCGTTATTTATGTTATTTTTGTTATTTATTCATTTATATTTATTTAATTCAGTTTTATTTATTTAATTTCATTTCAGTTCAATAAATCCATTTGGAGCTAACTGCACTTGGGTCTTATTCTTCTTATTTAGTTTTCAGGGTTCGTCATTTTTCTAAATGGTGCAACCCCGTGACAGGATGATCCCACCAGCCAGGGGACCCAGCGTTAGCTCCTGGACCTCCAATATGGAGGTCCCCAGACGCCGTAGACGGCAGGTTTCGCTACCCGGGTCGCGGCTGGCTTTTGGGGGGCCATTCAGTGACGCTGGCCATGTCACTTACGATTTTTTCCATCCTGACCCTCCCAAATTGCCCAGCCCTCGCCGCCGTAACCGCCGGCATTCGCCCAGGGTTCAAACAGGACTACAGTGCGGCATAGCCTGTTTTGACCCTCAGCCACTTATTCCTGACCCCGAACCTATCAATGTATTTGAGATCACTCAAGGTTTCTGGGGGGTACAGGAATATGTGGCTGAATTTCGCACCCTAGCCGCACAGAGCGGCCTGCAGTGACCGGCCCTCATGGAGGCCTCATTTTTAGGTTTTAGAGGACAGTCTCCGTCCGTACAGGGGCGGAGTCTCCTTAGCGTCGCGAGACGTGAGGTAAGGTTGATAGGGAAATTAGGTAGGTTGAGCGTTATTTCGTCTTTATTTTTCCATCTCTGGCTCCTCTCTGACTGCTTCCCCCTTCCTCGCGCTCTCGCGGTGCCTCTAAGCCTCTCTGAGCGTGCAGAAGCTCTGGGTCACGCCCCCGGCCACTTCGTGTGTGTGTGTGTGTGTGCTCAGAGGTGATGTAAGCTGGAGGGAATTCCCCCCTCCCACTCTCTCTCTCGTTCCCGCTTGTCTTTTCAAATGCGCTGGTGACGTCTCTGTGTGTGTGTGCAGCTCGCACATTCGCTGCTTTTGCACACACACACACACAGAGTCTCACATTATTTTTGTTATTCATTCATTTATATTTATTTAATTCAATTTTTTTAATTTAATTTCATTTCAGTTCAATAAAACCATCTGGAGCTAACCGCACTTGGGTCCCATCCTTCTTATTTAGTTCGTCATTTTTCTAAATGGCGCAACCCCGTGACATTAAATGTGTCTTTACTGCATTACTGGAGGAACATTTTAACTTTAAGCTAAAGCAGTGAAATTAATGGTTCCTCATTAGTTTATTGTATTGTCTGCAAAGTTTCTTTTTGGGATTGACATAAAATACACTGCCTTCAACAGGAAACGTGGAAGAAAAGTGAAGTGAACATTACAAAAAAAGTTGCATATATAGTGGGAGTTGGAAATTTGAGTACTGCTAAGGAGTGTCTATATTTCTGCATAAATATGACCTTAAACATCATAATTTTCGCACAAGTCCTAAAAGAAAGCAAAGAAAGCCAAATTTAAAAACCCAAACCAAATGAGACACAAATATTACACACAGTAATTAATTTACTGAGGAACATGAGCCAATATTACATATCTGTTAGTGGCAGTATGTGAACCTCTAGGATTAGTTAACTTGAAGTTGAAGTATTTAGGGATTTTAGGTCAATGAGATGAGAACCAGGTTGGTGGATGCCCTGTTGTATTTAAAGAACAATGATCTATCAAAGTCTGACCTTCACAACCCATGTTTAGGGACGTTTTTCATGGAACAAACAAAGTAGTTTTTTCTGAGAATCTCAGAAAAAAGTTGTTGATACAAAACTATGTTTAACGAGTTTGGATTTCAAAGCAAGGGATATAATAGTCCATGAGGTCACAACAAACACAAGAAGAATTTTATATGGAGGAAGGCAAACATTGCATTCTAACATAATAACCACATCCCATCTGTGAAACATGGTGGTTGTAACTTATAATATCATGGTTTGGGCCTGTTTTGCTACATCTGGGCCAGCTCAGTTTGCCACCTTTGACAGAACAAATATTCTGACTTTAATCCATTTTAAGGAAATTTCAGGACAGCTGTCAGTGAACTGATTCTCAAGAAGACGTACAGTACTGTGCAAAAGTCTTAGACCATCAACAGATTTGTTGATTTAGCATTTGCATAATGCCCATAAATAACATATTATCAATGACTGAACCTAAAAAATTCAATCTTGAATGCTTTTTCACTGATCTTCATTCAGCGTGCAGGACTGTTCAAGAGTAACCAGTTACTGCTGATCAGTGGGTCACACCAGATACTGCAATCAAAGGTTCACATGCTTTTGCCATTCACAGATATGCAATATTGGATTGTTGTCCTCAATAAATAAATGAGCAAGTATAATATTTTTGTGAGATTATTTTAATTGACTTCTCTTTGTCTACATTTATGACTACTATGTGTATCAAGAATGGACACAAGATAAATAGCAATGAATAATGTGGTTAGTAAAACCTTTAAGAAACAGGTATACAGTGTTGAATGGAAATGAAACTGCTCCATGTCTGTGCATTCTCTGTAATGTAAATTACAAAATGCTTTTATGCCATTCCAACTACAAGACCTGCAGATGTGAACAAAAGAAGATAATTGCTTTGCTTTAGTAAGGGATGGCTATGCTGAGAAGCTATCAAATAATTTTGTCTCTATTAGCACAACCTTCAGGCCAAGGATAATAATGAATTTTAAAAAATGCTGTGGCGTGCAGGGCATACACTGCCCCCACAACTCGCACACACATTGTTAATGCAGAGTACATTTACCACATAAACTTACTATTGACTTGAAATTATTGTACGAATTTCAAAATACAAATCAATAGCCCTCAAATCTACAAATTACAAAAGTAGAATGGACAAAACGTTTTCCTATTTTTTCCTCAGCTTAGTTTCTGTGTAACATGTTTGAAAATAATCCACAATCCTACAGGTACAACCAGGCAACAAAGTAAGATCACTAATTTCTCATGTATACAGTATGCCGTTGCAGTTAAACACCAGTACACCAGTAAGCAAACACCGAACTCACCAGTCCCTTAGGTTTATTTGAAGATAAAGACAAATCGCCAATCCTTTGCCAGAAAATTGTCAATTACTTTGTAGGTAGACTTGGTTGAAATTGCTGAATTGTTAAGTTTCCTTGCAAGTCACCATTTGACTTATCTAGCCAAATTAGCATGCGCATAGACAGTGAGTTTTAATTATGAATGACATATACGTAACACTTTCTTCAATATGCCGACAATGGTTAGACAGCTATGGGCCAGCCCCCTTAGTGAAAATCATAAATCTGATTGGTCAGGAGTCTATTTTGTTAATAGACTCCTATTACCGAACCCTTCAAAATATCATCATAAGGGAGACGATTACAAGTAGACAAAATCCATTTTAATTAGCAGAAAATGCAGAGAACTCAACCAGTTATTCAATTAGTCTTAGTTTTGGCTTGTTCAGAAGGTTATATGCCTCCATACACACACACCCACATCTAATTTACATATGGACTTTGTGTTGGCTTTGTGTCAGTTTTGACAAGTAACCTTAGTGCTTTGCTTAGTGAAATAAAAGAAATAAAAAGATAAAGATTTTTCCAATGAAATTCTGAGCTTATCAAAGATGAAGAATTGAATCATGTTATTTTTGTATAAGCACCTTGGTCCCTTTGCGGATGAGCTGCAAGCAAGCAGGTAGCATGCGGTCAAAGAGGCCTGTTATGAGATCTTTGTGCATCGAGCTCAGCGTGGCAGGCAAGGTATTGAGCCAAGAAAGCACAAGTGGCCACCAGCCCAACATGTGAGGCTCCATGTAGATCATACCACAGCGAGATACCTGAACACATATATCACATATTCAGACATGTAACTGAAAGTACATGCAAAACATCTTAATAGTATAGCTAGTATAGTTTGAATTTTCATTATTTCATGTATTGCTACATAGCTTGTGCTACTGACTCAGTGGCCAAGGTTTAGTGGAAATCCTAAGTACTTGATGGCTCAAGAACTCTTCAGTAAGGCCCATGTGGGGATCTGTGAGGAAAAAAACTTAGAAAACAGAATCCAATAAAGTGTATGAAATCTGTGTGTAGATGAGGTGGATTGTGAATGCCTTTCAGGCCACAACACTGTTTTCCAGAGCGCCTTACAACTGATACAAAAATTGAAAAAATTAAAACTGCATTAACTCCCTTTGTAGTAAAGCAAATATAAAAACTTAAATGTTAGTAACTTATCAGTGTGAATTCATGTTGTGTAACTTTTTTCTCTAACTCCTATTTGAGACATTGCTTGCAGTTATAGTAGTAAGCAAACAAACAAGCCAAGCATGTTCTGAATACCCTGAGGTGCTGTAAAAGCAACCCCTACACTATCCTATAATGGACTACTTTGCCCATGTCCTCTGGGGAAAGGTACTAGGCAAGGGTGTGGCAGGTTTGCAACCCTAACCAGGATAAAGTTGGACTAAATTGTGAAACAAAATATATAATTATTTATGTTGCTACTGTAATAATACAATAATAAATACAAGCTGAATACTTGGTTTGTATTGTAAAAACTGTCTTAAAATATTGTGGTATTCCATTTAATGAGAAGGTATAGGTGAATTCTTCCTCTTACTTTGTGCCCATGCCTTTTACAAACTGCTCAAAATAAATGTATACTCACTGACAAAAAAAAAATAAAGCACCCAAATAGAAATGTCTGAGTGCTGCAAAACTCGGCATGCAGTTACACTATATTGCCAAAAGTATTCACTTGTCTACCTTCATACGCACATGAACTTGTGTGACATCTCATTCTTGATCCATAGTTTTTAATATGACGCCGGCCCACTCTTTGCTGCTATAACAGCTTAAAATCTTCTGGGAAGGCTTTCCACAAGGTTTAGGATTGTGTGTATTTTAATTTTTGACCATTCTCCCAGAAGCTCATTTGTAAGGTCAGACACTGATGTTGGACAGTTGGACAGTCTCCACTCTAATTCATCTCAGAAGTGTTCTGTTGGGTTGAGGTCAGGACTCAAGGCCAGTCAAGTTTTTCCACACCAAACTCACTCATCCATGGCTTTATGCCCTTGCTTTGTACACTGGTGCACAGTCATGTTGGAACAGGAAGGGGACATCCTCAAACTATTCCCACAAAGTTGGGAGCATCAAACTTTCCAAAATCTCTGGGTATGCTGAACCATTAAGATTTCCTTTCACCTGATTAGGTCAGTCCATGATGTTCTCTACTCACTGTTCCTGAGCTAATCTGAAGGTAACATGAAGTTTGGAGGTTTGTAGCAACTGACTCTGCAGAAAGTTGGCGACCTCTGCACACTATGTACCTCAGCATCCACTGACCCTGCTCTGTCATTTTATGTGTCCTGCCACTTCGTGGATGTGTTGCTGTCATTCCCAATCACTTCCACTTTGTTATAATACCACGGACAGTTGACTGTGGAATATTTAGTAACGAGAAAATTCCACGACTGTTGCATAGGTGGCATCCTATCACTGTTCCACACTGAAATGCATGGTATCACAAACTCTGCATGCCTAGGTGCTTGATTTTATACACCTGTGATGATGGAAGTGATTGGAACACCTGAATTCAATTATTTGGATGGGTGAGTGAATACTTTTGGCAATATAGTGTATGTTTCATGCAGATATGTAAATGATTACAGGTATGGTCTGATTAGACAAACTGGGTCTTGCCAGAAAATTACGTAAAGTTGTTTTCCATGCTTCCTTCTAAAAAGGCCATCAGAGACTACTTTTGGGTGGTGTACCTCTTGGTGAGCAATCACAGATGGCTATACATGCCTCTCCGACAGACTCAAAGACATTTTGCCAACTGACAGACTTTGAGAGGGGGCGCATCACTGGGCTGAGAGAAGCAGGGTGTTTGTTACGAGGTGTTGGGATCAGTGGTTCCATGAGGGCACGCACACATGTAGAAAAGGCTGCGAATGCTCCAGACAGACCACTAGTAGAGAGGACTGTGTGATCCGCCAACAAGCACGAACATCTCCCACAGTTTTTTAGTTGTCCATCATCCGGACACAGGTGGCACCTTACACAGCCCTGACTCTGCCCAGACCATTTCCAGGCACGTGGCATGAGGAAATTTGTTGTTACTGTGCCCATTATGTGTCTTGCCATTGACATCCAGCCATCGTTGCCTTCATTTCCAGTTGTGTCATGAACAAGAAACCTGGACTGCTACGGACTGGAATCATCTTTAGAGGTGAATCCAGGTTCTGTATAGGATCCAGTCAGGTTCAGATATGGAGGCCTCGTGGTGAGTGCTTCAGCCCTGCCTTTGCTGTGGAGTGACACACTGCCCCAACTGCTGATGTAATGTTTCTGGGGAGCCAGAAACTGCTCACCACTAGTAGTCATACAAGGGACACTAACAACTCAGCGATATGTACAGGATTCCGTGTGGCCACATGTTGCCTCTCATGGCAGGGCTTCCAACTGGCATTTTTCAACAGGATAGTGCTCGCCCACTCACAGCAAGGGTTTCTCAGGAATGTCTCCACCAGGTTGAAACACTTCCTTGGCCTGCATGGTTGCCATATTTATTGCCAATTATGGAACCAGCTGGGATGCCAGCTTCAGCAAACTATGATCTAGCGCGGGATCTATAGGCCCAGCTGCAACATCTATGGGCAAAATGTGCCACAGGATCAGGAACCTGTATGCCTCTATTGTCTAACTATATCTCATCTTATATCCAGGCTAGAGGCCGCCTTACAGGGTACTAGAGCCTCCTTTCAATTGTATAGTTTTCCCCAATAAACATAGCCTTTTACTATAATATTTAAAATGCTTCTCTTTATGTAAGCAAATATTACTGATCACAAAAAGGCAGAAAAAGTGCAGTAAAAGTCTTAAAATGATTATCTTTATGTAGGCAAACACAGAAATGTGGGAATAGCACATCATAGGAGCAATGTGACAGAAGTACAGGTCATTTTGCATGGGGACCTGAGAAATTCAATCAGATGTGGGGTTATGAGAGTACAAAACCTTAGCTAGGAGCAAGCCTCTTAACTAAATTACAAACTGTGTGAAAATGAAATTATGAGAAGCAATGGAAGAAAAATTGAAATGAGCAACAGAGATCTGTAGGCAAGAGAGATAGACAGCAAAACAAGGCACAGACAAAGGGAGATCACGAAAAGGCTCTTTATGTTGTGGCCAAATCCTTTTGTTCTGTGTCAAAACTGGCATGTTTGTACAAATCTCTATCTCTGCTCTCCTAAGGGCAGTAACACATGGTCTAATCAATATCAGTTTATTTATCTGGTATGAAGGCAATTCATGCATAGTACATTCCCACACACACAGGCATAGATAGACAGCTATTGCTATTGCTCTGATGTCATCACCATTTGAAGATGAGCCAGATGAGATTACTTTTAATGCTTCCTTTTTGCCCATCCTTATCTTCAGAGTAAAACTTTCAGTTCAGCACTGACAGAAGCTTAGAGTCACAACTAAATTTTATGCCACTAAGAAATTCCTCTAATCTCTAATTTTCATAGCAGACTGATGTGCAACCAATATTTATGACAATACAGTTTTATTCAAAGGTTTAAAAGGGCAATTTTGTTGAGTTTCTAAAAAAAAAAAAGGTTAACACAGTGTCAGCTGGGAATGAAGCAATAAAGTAGAATGTGTTATTAAATAAACTGCCTCCTATATTTACTGTAATGTACAGTGGTGCGTGAAAGTTTGTGAACCCTTTAGAATTTTCTATATTTCTGCATAAATATGAGCTAAAACATCATCGGATTTTCACACAAGTCCTAAAAGTAGATAATGAAAGCCCAGTTAAACAAATGACACAAAAATATTATACTTGGTCATTTATTTATTGAGAAAAATGATCCAATATTACATATTAGTGAGTGGCAAAAGTATGTGAACCTTTGCTTTCAGTATCTGGTGTGACCCCCCCCCCCTGTGCAGCAATAACTGAAATTAAACGTTTCCTGTGCAATGTACAATGAATTCTGAATTATATCAGAGAATTCTAAAGGAAAATGTCAGGACATCTGTCCATGAACTGAATCTCAAGAGAAGATGGGTCACACAGCAAGACAAGCCCTAAGCAAGTCGTTCTACCAAAGATTGGTTAAGGAAGAATAAAGTTAATGTTTTGGAACTGTCAAAACAAATCAAAGTCCTGACCTTAATCCAATTGAAAAGTTGTGGAAGGACCTGAAGCAAGCAGTTAATTTGAGGAAACCCACCAACATCCCAGAGTTGAAGCTGTTCTTTATGGAGAATGGGGGGTGGATACTGAAAGCAAAGGTTCACATACTTTTGCCACTCACTAATATATAATATTGGATCATTTTCCTCAATAAGTAAATGACCAGGTATAATATTTTCATCTCATTTGTTTAACTGGGTTCTCATTATCTACTTTTAGGACTTGTGTTAAAATCTGATGATGTTTTAGCTCATATTTATGCAGAAATACAGAAAATTCTAAAGGGTTCACAAACTTTCAAACACCACTGTATCACTCACCGTGGCAGGTGAAGCCATCTCCAGGTCCATGGGCTCAAAAATTAGGCTCATCTGAGGAGACATTTGGATGATCTCGCCACTCATTAGACACAGCTTCTTATTGTCATCAAGAACTGTGTTCATGTTCTCAATCCACACAGCATCAACTGGGCCATCAAAGATCAGCCACTTTCTGTCTGGAGTCTGAAAAGGCCCAAATGCACAATTAATATGTCCAATAACATGGGCATTTAAGTGGACATGTTTTTTGTGTGTTTTTTGTTGTAAACACCTTTGTAATGATGACAAATACTCAGCAAAAAAGCTTAATGTCTCAGAACATTACATGTCAATAGCCAAAACTAAAGTAAAAGTTTATTTGTTTTATTTAACACTGCATCAGTGAAAAAAACCCTGAAAAAATAATAGCAATGTACTATGGAATACTGACCAGTCCAAGAATATATAGAAGTACATGATTATGGTAATGGCCAGAGAAAGGCCAATGTATATGACAAAAATCACTTTGGCACTCAGGTTTGATCTTTACATGGTTGGCAAAATGCCAGATGAAAAATCAAAGAAGGAAGACAGGCAGTGACCTATATTGATAAATAGCTGCCAAAGATAGACAAAAATATGGACAAACACACCAGGTTGATTTTACTGACTGGAATAAAATAAAATAAATATTTTAATAACATGACTATTTGGGTAATCAGCCAGGTCAGGCCTCACAGTTGCTGCCTTCTGATTTTTCAGTTTAGCTATTTGTTATAGTTACAGTGGTGATTGAAGGTTTGTGAACCCTTTAGAATTTTCTATATTTCTGCATAATATGAGCTAAAACATAATCAAATTTTCACACAAGTCCTAAAAGTAGATAAAGAAAACCTAGTTAAACAAATGAGATAAAAATGTTATACTTGGTCATTTATTTATAGAGGAAAATGATCCAATATTACATATTAGTGAGTGGCAAAAGTATGTGAAACCTTTGCTTTCAGTATCTGGTGTGATTGTTTTGGTCTCATCCATCCACAAAACAATCTTCCAATAGCCTTCTGTCTTGTCCATGTGATCCTTAGCAAACTGCAGACCAGCAGCAATGTTCTTTTTGGAGAGCAGTGGCTTTCTCCTTGCAACCCTGACATGCACACCATTGTTGTTTAGTGTTATTCTGATGGTGGACTCATGAACATTAACATTAGCCAATGTGAGAGAGGCCTTCAGTTGATTAGAAGTTACCCTTGGGTCCTTTGTGACCTCGCCAACTATTACACACCTTGCACTTGGAGTGATCTTTGTTGGCCGACCACTCCTGGAAAGGGTAACAATGGTCTTCCTCCATTAGTCCAAACACTTTAGAGATGGTTTTGTAAACTTTTAAAGCCTGATGAGTATCAACTACTCTTTTTTTCTGAGGTCCTTAGAAATCTTTTGTTGTTTGTGACATGATACACTTCTACAAATGTTTGTTATGAAGAGCAGACTTTGATAGATCCCAGTTCTTTAAATAAAACAGGGTGCCCACTCACACCTGACTGTCATCCCATTTATTGAAAACACCTGACTCTAATTTCACCTTTAAATTAACTGCTAACGCTGGAGGTTCACATATTTTTGCCACTCACTAACATGTAATGTTGGATCATTTTCTTCAATAAATAAATGACCAAGTATAATATTTTTGTCTCGTTTGTTTAACTGGGTTCTCTTTATCTACTTTTAGGACTTGTGTGAAAATCTGATGATGTTTTAGGTCATATTTATGCAGAAATATAGAAAATTCTAAAGGGTTCACAAGCTTTCAAGCACCACTGTACGGGTGCCAAAATCATATGCTGATTTATGGCCAATTCTTGTTGTTTATTCTCCATCTTGTGCTATTTCTTCTCATGCCATTTCATCCAGTGTCTGTTTCAGTTGTAGGGAATGGCATGAATCTGCTTCTGTCGCTCCTCCTAAAATAGCTGGGCTTAACCAGTTGCACTAAGGAGGTTGAACTGCTAGTAGTAAAGGCTGCACCTGAACTGGAATCCATGTCCAGAGACTGCCATATCCTCACCATTACACCATTGTGAATTAATTTGATGTTGCCATGAAACTAAGTTTGGAATTGGCTGAATTAATTAAACTGTCATGTCCTATACATGCAACATAATTGCAACATGTGTCTCAAAGGATGCACATCTTAGTCCTGTCTGGTGAAAAAAAAAATGTTCCTTTTCTTATTTGATGTACATACTAATGCTGTACATTTCTATTTGCTCCCTGATGTACACAAAATTGCTTACATTTAAATACCCAAACTTGCACATAGAACTAAAACCACTTAGATAACAGACCTGAGATGTGGCGAAGGCTCTGTAGCTGACAGCAAGGATACCATCTGACCACTCATGGGAAACAGGGTCAAACTGGCCATACAGCTGCCCCATAGTGATAGATTTGGGGTTAATAACAGTAATCTGAACTCTGTTTTCATCCATCAAGCCCTGAAGGAGAGAAAGACAGGAATGGCAATACTAGAGCAGTATTCAGTTTATGCTTACTAGAGAGCTGGATTATTTGTTTTTAAATGCGAGTCTTAATTTTGTATCATTTATTGTTTCCATCGTGATACTTGATCACACTTCTGTTAGCAGCCCAAACCTCTTGAACACCATCCCCGATTACTATATATAACATTCCAATGACAGAGTTTTTCTGTGGTGGTTTAAAGTAATTTTGTATGTAAGGAATATTAGTAGTTGTATTTTTTCACTTAACCTCTGTAGCATTCTGATATTACCCTAAAATGATATTATTAATCATTCATGACTACACGCTTACACGAATACACGCTTACTCCTGCATCCTGTTTTTTATGGAATCGGTGCCCAATGCTAACCAGTAAAGCATGTTAATAATATGTTTAAAAGTACTTTGTATAAATATTGTCTTGTTTTCTAATGAGCCATTATTTAAAATAAGCACACACAAGCTTTGCACAAAAAATGAAATCTCTGTGGGTGTTCTTTACATGAACCAAAAACAAGGTACATGAATTTCATAACTAATATTAAACCTGCCGCACCTACCTTGAAGTGTTTGGATTCTGGACTCTTTATACTGTAGTTGTAGGCTTAACTTAAAAGTGGAGCAACTTCAAGCGAGCAGCTTGATATTCATGTATTCATGTGCTTGATATTCATGTATTATTCTGTTTGAAAAAATCTGCATTTTATTTCTCTTGACATATGGGTTATATAGTTGGTACTGCTTTTTTTGGTTCTCAAACTTCATTTTATGGTGGAGAAGTAAATCTGCTGTGTGAATTCTCCCCCTGCCCATGCCTAAATCTATACTGAGCTCAGTGAAAGTAGTAAATTCTGTACATTTTGTCTGGGGAAAAAAAACAACGACATTTGATTATCTTCCATTCATGACATTATCTCTACAGCCAATGAACCAAATCTGCCAATGGCTGCAATCCCATTTAAATGAATAAATCTTAATACTAACCATGCTTTGGCATTCTTATAAAACCTTGACTTTGTGGAACATCGTTTATAACATTGCATTAACATTAAGGATCGACCTTGCAGTTTTGTGCATGCAAATTTGACCATGTTTGAATAACAATTTCCCACCCACAAAAGAAAGAAGAATAAATATATGATACCTTTTCACAGATGTCGTTTAAGGCAGCAGCAAGTACTCGATAGGCACTAGTCTTCCCACCAAACGGTTCTCCCACCACCATGAAGCCATGACGCACAATCATCATCTCAAATATCTGCAGGACTTTTTCCGTGAAGAAATCAGTCACCTGTAGATTCATTTTTTTACTGTTCTCTTTAATAGCATCCAGCAGGACATGGTAGTCTGGTTTCGGGAGCTTCACACCAGGAAAAAGATCTGATGTGATACCCTGGAGGAATTTATGCCAAAAACAGTAAATATATTTGAGAAAAGGTGAATAAAAAGTAATCTCCTTACTAATACTTCAAAAACTTTAGATGAGTGTGAGGAATCAACTCCCAAATATGGCATGGTGACATCAGTTTCTAATGCAAAAGTTCCTAATCACATACGCTTACAATGGGGCAAAAAGTCTGAAACCACTAGTGAAACTGTTTCCATTTTGCATTTTTATATAATTAATACAAAGATTTTCATTACATATCATATAATCAATATAACAATATCAGTGAAAAGCTAAATCTTAAAAAAAAATTTATTTATTAGTATTTGGTATGTTCCCTTTTTACTGTAATAACATGCACTTGAACTATCAAGGACTTCACAAGTTTGTGCAAAACCTGATGATTCACATTGTTCCAACATGATTTCACAATATTCTAAAAAGCATCTTTCAAGACCCCCCAGCACTGTGGGGATGCTGCCAGGGTGGTGCTGGGGGTCGGTGTTGGGTTGGCTGTCAGGCCAGGATCCTCACAGGTAGCACAGTTGCACATGCGCCTGTTTGTTGCTGCACAGTTGCGGTGGTGGCAACATCTGTCAGTGTTGCTATTTGGGAGCTTGCTTTGGCGCTGTCGGGTGTTGCACCATTTGCGTCTACACAAAGTTTCAGCACTCGTCCGTGTTTTTGGATTTTGTTTGTTAGCAAATTTCGGTACACCTGCCTTGCCAAGAAGGTAGGTCATGTAGGGTCAGGAGGCCCGAGGTAAATTGTATAGGGATTAGCAAATGGCTTAGGGTTAGATCCTTTACGTTTATTTTGGTCCTTTTGTCCCTATCCGCCCTCAGCGGCATCAGCCCTTTCGCGGCTGCAATCAGAGCTTCTTGCGCTTCCTCCCTTTTCTCTCTGTTGTCGTTCTTGTTGAGGCTTAGCAACAGCTTTGCCAAACGAGACGTAGTTTCTTTGACTCGCGTATATTTTGTTTTTCAAGCAGCATTGCCTTTTTCGGCGTGTTTCCTTATTTCTGTGTTGCTCACGCTGTCACATCAGCCGCCTCCCTTCGCTCAACCTCGAGCCTGATCTTCTGTGTGTGTGTGTGTGTGTGTGTGTGTGTGTTCGCGTTTCTCCACTTCTCACACAGAACCCCGTTAGTTTTTTAATATGGTGAATCGTAACAGCATCTCGTGATTTATCGAATGCTCGGTTTTCACTTTCATCAAGTGCCCCCATAAATGCTGAGTGAGATTTGGGAGACATACCAAACACTAATATATTCTGAAATGCATCTATTTTGAAGGTACTTTTCACTGCATTGCTGACCATATGATTTGTAATGAAAAATTTACAGCGATTATATGCAAATTAAGTGGAAAACTGAAGCATTTTAAATAGCATTCTCAAACACAAAACTCATGAAAGCCCTCTTAATTTTTCTAACATTATAGATTACTATCGAGTTCTTTCATTTTCTATAACATTTCCATTATAACATTATCTTATGTGCTGTTAGTAATCTTAGCTAAAAATTAAACTTTTCATGTACACTAAAATGTACATTAAAATGTCATTACTAGACTAAACTTGCTTTTATATATTCAAAAAATTGTGTTGAGGTAATTTCTGTACTTTTTAAGCAAGTATTTTCTAAGTGGTTAAGCTACTATCAAAGTGACTTGATGGAACTTCTAGTATTTTTTTTGTTGGTATAGTAGTTGGTACATTGTGTGTATCTCTTGTGGGTTGGTTGAAAGCACAGTTAACTCAATGTTACTGACCTTTTACAAGTCTGCTAATATTTTTTTATGGTTAGCAAACTGCACCTATTGTAGGATGTTGTTTGTGGCTCTTATTAACGGCTTTAATATCATAGTAAGCTGTCTAAATGATTACTAGACTAATTAGGTAACTGCTGAAATCAGATAACAATAAAATTACAAGTGTACAAGTAAACACACTTCATTTCAGCTTCTTCATTCAGTAATGCAATTATTCTAAACCCATACAGGTTACCATTAATATCCTCATTTTGACACAATTACTGGACATCTCAGTATGACTGTTGGTCAACCTCTGCAGATGTACTATTTTACCTCAAACAGTGGCAGATCATGAGCCAAAAATTTGGGGAGGTTAATGTCGATTATAGATCTTAGCAGCAGAATGTCTTCACTTTCCTCAGGAAACTTCAGCTATAAAATTTGAAATACAGAAAGTGTAAGTGAGAGATACTGACAAAGAATGAAATGGAAATAAAAGCTAATGGCAGCAGGGAGACATTCACATGATTCACATGGTATTAACACGGTATTCAGCAGTTTAGTGTCTTTTATAGACAGCCTCATTCACACATCAAAACACACAGTTTCACTCATTCTGTAGCATCCTTGGCATTTGTGAACTGAGCCCAGGAGGCTGAGAACCCATATGTCTTCACTCCTGAAGTTATTCTGTGACAGAACAAAAGGGTGCCACCTCAAAGGGTGCAACCACACAAAAACCAAACTGGCTAGAGTTGTGAAATAAGAGTTAAGGTCATCTTTCATGGGCCAAATGGACAAGTTTGTAGTGTGAAATTAGAAAAGATAAGATTAAGATAAGATTCTTTTATTGTCATTGCAACGAGTACAACGAAATTGAATTAACAGGACATCAATACAACTTTAAGAATAAATAAGATATAGAAGTAAACAAAGTAAACATAAAAGTAAAGATAAGGTTAAATAATTTAACTCTTATAGAATGGAACATTTGTCTGAATATTAAAAAAAGGAATGTAGCAGCATGGTGTTGTAAGTACAACAGTATAGAATTTATAAGGAAAATGTAAAATAAATAAATGTAAAATATATAAGGTAAATGTATAAGGTGCCAGTGCAGGTGCATTAGAGTGTATCCTGCGGTATGTTCTTCCTGTGCAGTGGGTACTTCAGTGTCAGTGTTGGAAGGTGTTCAGTTCTCTTAATGCACTGGCATAGAAGCTGTTTTTAAGTCTATTAGTTCGTGATGTGATTGATCTGTAGCGTTTACCAGAGGGTAGGAGATCAAACAGATGATGACCTGGATGGGATGGGTCCTTCAGTATGTTAGCTGTTCTACTGTGGCAGCGTGACCTGAACACTTCCTCTAGAGAGGGCAGTGAGCAGCCGATGATCTTCTGGGCTGTACTGATGATTCTTTGGAGGGCCTTCTTGTCTGCATCTGTGCTGCCAGTGTACCACGAGGAGATGCAGTATGTTAGTACACTCTTGATGGAACAGTGGTAGTACGACACCAGCAGTTTCTCCTGTAGGTTATTTTTTCTGAGAGTTCTCAGGAAGTAGAGTCGTTGATGGGCCCTTTTCATTAATGCAGTAGTGTTGGTTGACCAGGTGAGGACTTCAGCATTGTGTGTGCCCAGGTATTTGAAATCGGATACTCTTTCCACACAGTCCCCCGTTTTTAAGGGGTTCAGGGTGAGATTGTTCTCGGAACACCACAGAGCCAGTGTTTGGACGTCTCTTTAGGTTGTCTCATCACCTCCAGAAATGAGGCCAACCACCGTTGTGTCATCTGCAAACTTGATGATACTGTTTGTGGAATGTGTGGGTGCACAGTCGTAGGTGTACAGACTGTAGAGAAGGGGGCATAACACGCAACCCTGTGGAGCACCAGTGCTAAGTGTGATGGTGGAGGAGAAGTGGGGGCCCAGCTTGACGGTCAGCTGCTGATGGGCTGGGACAGTCCTATGTTAGTGAGCTTAGTGACAAGCTTACTTGGAGTTAATGTATTAACTAAAGAACTAAAGTCGATAAAAAGCATTCTCACATAGCTCCCCTGGTATTCAAGGTGAGCTAAAGCTGTATGAAGGGCAGTGGTGATGTTTGCCCTGTAGGCAAACTGGTTTGTATCAAAGCTGGTTGGTAAACTGGCCTTTCTGTGCTGAAGGACCATCTTCTTGAAGCACTTCATTATGATAGGTGTCAGTGCTATTGGCGATAGTCATTCAGATCACTGATTACAGTCTTTTTTGGCAGAGGAATGATAGTGGCAGATTTCAGACAGGACGGGACAATGGATTTGGACAGTGACAGGTTGAAGATTCTTGTGAAGACAGAGGAGAGTTGGTCTGCACATTCCTTCAGTACCCTTCCTGTCACACCATCAGGACCAGCTGCTTTTCTGGGGTTTACGGCTTTGAGCACACGTCTAACCTCATGTTCTTGCACTGTGAGCATATGGTTGTTGGACAATGAGGATGGGGATGGTGGCTGGGACATGTCTGCTTCTGCTGTTGTCACCTCATAACGAGCAAAAAAGCAATTTAGTTCCTCTGCCAGTGAGGCGTCTCCTGAAGCAGTTGTGTGGTTATTGGTCTTATTGTATATGATATGTTGTATTCCTTGCCATGCCTGCCTCGGGTTGTTGCTGGTGAAGTGGTCTTCTATTTTTCTTTTGTAGTCTGCTTTGGCCTCCCTGATACCTCTCTTTAGGTTGGTTCTAGCAGCACTGTATAATGCTTTGTTGCTAGACTTGAAAGCATTGTTATGGTCCTTAAGGAGCTTTTTGACCTCTTTTGTCATCCATGGCTCTTGGTTGGGGTACACTCTGATGCGTTTTTCCACTGTGACATTATCTACACAGTTCTGTATGTAGCAGAGTACAGTAGATGTGTATGCATCCAGGTCCTGATCTTTAAAGATGTTCCAGTTGGTTCTTTCAAAGCAGTCCTGCATCTGTAAGGACGCTCCATTGAGCCATGACTGAACAGTCTTTGTTGTTGGTTGGGATTTCCTCATGAGGGGAGTGTAAGCAGGGGTTAAGAAGATCGAGTTGTGGTCTGATTTGCTTAGGTGGGGGAGTAGAGTTGGCCTGAAACTGTTCTTTACGTTGGAATAAACTTTGTCCAGTGTGTTGTTCCCCCTTGTAGCACACGTGATGTGTTGTTGAAATTTAGGGAGAACTATCTTTAGACCTTTGTGATTGAAATCTCCTGCTATGATGTGTGCTGCGTCAGGATAGGTACGTTGTTGTGAGTTGATGGCACTAAGCAGAGAGTTTACTGCTATGCTAGCATTAGCATCCAGTGGAATATAAACAGCTGTAACTATGACAACGGTAAACTCTCACGGAAGATAGAAGGGTCTGCATTTAACTGTTAGGTATTCCAGTTCAGAAGAACAGTGTCTGTCTATTATGCTGGAATCGGAACACCAGTTGTTGTGTACATAAATGCAGAGCCCCCCTCCTTTGCTCTTACCGGAGTCTTTGTTTCTGTCCCATCGGTGAGTGGTGCGGCCAGCTAGCTCGATGGCTAAGTACAGAATGAGTGCGTTTAGCGACGTTTCTGTTATAAGCAGTATACAGCAGTCCTGAATCATTTTGTTTGTAGAGGTTAGTAGGTTCAGTTCGTCCAGGTGAGGAAGACGCTGGGTAGAGACGGCTTGTGTGGTTGTTTCTTAAGCCTAGCAATGGCGCCTGATCGACATCCGCGCTTTTGCTTCCTGTCTCTCCTTCGTCTCCGTCGTCTGCCAGAGCCGACAACAATCCACGGAGCACCCGTTGTCCTGGCTATCTTATCTGGTATATTGTGCGAGTGCAGAAATTCACTCGTAATAGCCTGGTTTTGCTAAAATCCTATGTTTAAAAGAGCTTGTTGGTTGTAGATGGCACTGGTAAGCGTGGTATTTACTAACAAACATATAAACACAAACGAACATAAGCACCGTATCAGAGAGCGTCAAGCCGCTGCATCTACGCGCGCCACCATCTTGAGTCATCAATTAGAAATCTGTCTCTGTTGCTTTTTAACTCTCCATGTTCATGAAAGGATCAAAAGAAAAGAAAAATTATTCTACTCACTGTTGCATTTAGTTTTGAGCCAGAATGAAAATGGAAATAAGAGAGAAACGTGGATAATGTGTGTGATTAGAAATAAGAATTGTGTAAAAAGGCAATGTGTGCAAAAAAAGTGGAGAAGACATTACTAAAGTATGGTTTGTATGTGGTATTTTTTATTTTACTACTAACCAATGCAGGTTTTAATCTGAAACATATTTCACAGAAACTGATAGTGTGTTTTGGTTATTTGAAAGACTTAATCAGCTAATCCTTGAAAAAATGAGGTCGGACATGTTAGTGGTTGTTATCAGGTTTACAAGTATAGTGGTGCTTGAATGTTTGTGAAACCATTAGAATTTGCTATATTTCTGCTTAAATATGACCTAAAACATCATCACAAATCCCAAAATTAGATAAAGAGAACACGGTTAATCAAATTTAGACAAAATATTATACTTGGTCATTTATTCATTGAGGAAAATGATCCAATATTACATATTAGTGAGTGGCAAAAGTATGTGACCCTTTGCTTTCAGTATCTGGAGTGACCCCTCTGTGCAGCAATAACTGCAAGTAAACTTTTCTTGTAACTGTCGATCAGTCCTGCACACCGGTTTGGTGAAGTTTTGGCCTATTCCTCCATACAGAACAAATTCAACTCAGGGATGTTGGTGGGTTTCCTCACATTAACTGCTCACTTCAGGTCCTTCCAAAACATTTCGATTGGATTAAGCTCAGGACTTGACTTGGCCATTCCAAAACATTAACTTTATGAACCATATCTTCACTCAGCACCCCACAACACCACTCAAAGCTAAGTACCTTTAATTCATTAATTGTACTAACATGGCTTCTGCTGCGCTTGTTCCCTGTGCCGAGTGTGGCATTTTTAGCTATTCCTCCTCCGTCATTAGTTGACATTTTATTTGTGATAGGTGTAGGCTTGTAGCCATTCTGATGGAGAAGATTGTAGTTTTAGAGGCACTCATCCAGACATTAGAGAAGGCTAGCTCAACTCCTAGCTTAGCAGATCTGGATGCCAAAGGTGAAGTTAGTGCCCCTACCCTGGCAGAGCCCTCGCAGCAGGGCAAGTGGGTGACGGTTCGGCGACGTAGTCGTAAGGCTAGCCCACTAGAGCACCACTCTTTACCTGTTCACGTGTCCAACAGGTTTACCCTCCTCAGTGATGCACCCACTGAGCAGCCTGCTGAAAGACCTCTGCTCATAGGTGGCTCTATTTTACGACACGTGAAACTACCTACCCCTTTAGGGACACCAGCAGCTAGAGTTACATGTATCCCAGGAGCCAGAGTGCCGGACATTGTAACGAGTCTTAGTGAACTCGAGAGCCGCAGATTCTCTAGGATAGTTATTCATTTAGGTGCTAATGATATATGCCTTCGTCAGTCAGAGGTTACAAAGGCTAATTTTGTAGAGGTGGTTAGAGTGGCAAAGGCAATATCCGATGCAGTAGGTGACCAAGCCTACAGCAGGTTATGGTCGCTGAACTGCTGGCTGTCCAAGTGGTGCTCTGAAAACAACGTGGGCTATATAGACAACTGGACATCCCTAGAGGGTAAGCCTGGCCTTTTAGGATGGGACGGTGTCCATCCCACTCGGGAGGGTGCTGCTCTCATCTCCTGCAACATTGCCCATAGTCTTATGGCCCGATTGGTTAGGGGCTGACTATCCAGAGCTGGGGTCAGGCAGCAGACAGACCGGCTTAACCAACTGTCTGCTGGTAGCCATGCACCGTCACCCAGAACTCACATTACTGAAACTGTGTCTGTTACCCGCATCTGCCCTAAACGTAAACACTCTCAAAAAGTTTGTTTTAATAACCTCATTAGTATACACACAGATAGCTCCCATAGAAATAACAACCTTAGACTAAAGCTAGGATTACTTAACATTAGATCACTTACAAAGAAAGCAGTGATTGTAAATGAAATGATCACTGATAAATGCTTACACGCTCTCTGTCTCACTGAAACTTGGATTAGACCGGATGAATATTTAGCCTTAAATGAAGCCTCACCTCCTGGATACAGTCAAGCTCATCGCCCTCATCCTAATGGTTGGGCGGGAGGCGTAGCCACAATTTTTGACAAAGAGCTAGATGTTACAACTAAATCCCATTAAAAGGCTAATTCGTTTGAAATACTGATTGTTAATGTGACTGATCCATCATTATGGAAGTCAAAACCACACTCTTTTCAGCTTATCACTATTTACCGCCCTCCTGGTCCCTATTCAGAATTTCTTCCGGAATTTGCTAACTTTCTTTCCTGCTTACTACTGTCAACAGATCAGGCTTTAATTGTAGGTGATTTCAATATTCACTTTGACAATGAGCAGGATCCACTTAAAATTGCTTTCGAGTCCATCTTAGAATCCATGGGTATCACTCAGAATGTGATGGGACCAACCCAAAGCTGGCCTTCATACTTTAGATATAATATTAACATTTTGTATTAATATAGACAACCTTGATGTTTTCCCGCAAAGTGATTTGATTTCAGATCTTTTAGTATTTGAGCTATCTCTAATAAATAAAATCCTTCTGCCTCGTTATCACACCAAGCGCACTATCACATCTGCTACTCCAGCGGTGTTTATTAAAAACCTACCAGACTTGAAATTTAATACACCTATGGAGATCAGTCATCTTGAGTGTGTAAATGACCAATTAGAATGTGTGCTTCGCTCAACCCTGGACACGATTGCTCCTGCTAGGGTCAAACGCATTAAGGAAAAAAGGCTAGCACCATGGTATAATGACCACACCCGTACCTTAAAGCAAAGAACACGGCATCTAGAGCACAAGTGGAGACATAGTAAATTGGAAGTGTTTAAGATTGCTTGGAGGGACAGCATGACAAAGTATAAGCATGCCCTTATTAAAGCTAAAGCTGCATACTTCTCCTCAATCATATAGAAAAACAAGAATAATCCAAGATTTCTCTTTAATACAGTCTCCAAATTAACAAAAAACCCTACAGAAAGTGATTCTCCCATTCTGTGTAATTTTAACAGTAATGATTTCATGACTTTCTTTAATGATAAAATAGAAAACATCACCAAACTATTCAGCAACCTTCCAGATGCAGCACTAGTGAAGACATCTGTTCAATTGGATGTAATCAAGATTAGAATCTTTTACCCCAATTACTAATACTGAACTATCCGCACTGATCAGCTCGTCTAAATCATCAACATGTTTATTAGATCCAATTCTCTCACGTTTACCTAGTATTATAGAGCCACTGTTAGTTATTTTAAATTCATCCCTTACCTTCATCCCTTTTCTTGTGCCCAAATCCTTTAAGTCTGCCATTATCAAACCACTGATTAAAAAAGCCGATCTTGACCCTTGTGTGATATCTAATTATAGACCAATTTCAAATCTACCGTTTCTGTCCAAAATCTTAGAAAAAGCCGTCTATCAGCAGCTCTGCAGTTACCTCCAAAGGAATGGTATTTATGAAACATTTCAGTCTGGCTTTAGGCCCCATCATAGTACTGAAACAGCATTAATTAGGGTACTAAATGACTTGTTAATGTCCTCAGATAAGGGATGTGTTTCTTTTCTTGTTCTGTTAGATTTAAGTGCAGCATTTGACACTATAGATCATGATGTTTTACTAAACAGACTAGAAAATACTGTAGGTATTAGGATTAGCACTTTCCTGGTTTAAATCCTACTTTACTGACCGATACCAGTTTGTTCACATAAATAATCTAAGGTCTAAGCTCTCAAAAGTGAAGTATGGCGTGCCTCAGCGGTCAGTGCTTGGCCTGCTTTTATTCTCTCTGTACATGCTGCCACTAGGCTCAGTTATTCATAAACATGGCATTAGTTTCCACTGCTATGCAGATGATACACAGCTGTACATATCGGCCAAACCTAATGACAGCCTTACAATCAACAAAATTGAGGACTGTGTAAAGGAAATAAAAGACTGGATGTTATTAAATTTTCTCTTACTTAACTCCGATAAAACTGAGGTTCTATTAGTGGGACCCAAGGCTGTGAGAGACAGGTTGGCTACATCTATCCTAAATCTAGAGGGCTGTCCAGTACTGCCCAGTCCATTTGTAAAAAACCCAGGGTATCACATTTTATTCATATCTCTCCTTTGATGCGCACATTTGCAGCATCACTCGAATTGCTTTCTTTCAATTACGTAATATTGCTAAACTTAGAAATATCCTCGATTTTAATGATGCAGAAAAACTGGTTCATGCGTTTATAACCTCAACGTTGGATTACTGTAACGCCTTACTTACTGGATGCCCCAGTAAATCTATAAATAAGCTTCAGTTAGTTCAGAATGCAGCCGCCCGAGTGCTAACTAGAAAATGTGATCATATCACTCCTATTCTATCATCACTACACTGGTTACCAGTTAAATTTCGCATTGATTACAAAATACTTCTTATAACTTATAAATCTCTACATGGCCTGGCCCCACATTATCTGAGTGAACTCTTAGAGTTTTACAATCCAGCCCGTCCACTTCGTTCGCAGGGTGCAGGACTTCTTTTAGTTCCTAGAATTAAAAAAGTCACAGCAGAAGGAAAGGCTTTCTTATACATGGCCCCCCAACTATGGAATAAACTACCCACTTTCGTTCGAGACTCAGACACTCTCCAAAATTTTAAGTCTAGGCTAAAGACATACTTATTTGCACAGGCTTTTGACTAGATTTAGACCGGGATGCATGGCTTGAGTCACTGGGGCCGCAGTCTGGAGTCATGTCTGGCCTGCCTGCCGTTAGCCAGGAGTGTCAGGTGGGCGGTCTGGCTGAACTGGGCTTCGGTCCTCTTGATCTTGACTCGTGCATCCTTGCCTTAGACTAAGGTCAGAGCTAGGGGTTCATAGTCAAAGAGTCTTATGGTGATCAGAGATGTTAGGTTGCTGTCTTCTGCCTCCCATGGGGTTGCCGATGTCTCATGTGATCCCTCTTGGCTGTGTTACCTACCAGTTCTCTTCTTTCTAGCTATGCAGCTACAGCTAATACTGCTGGGGTCTCATGCTACACATGGCATCAGTGACTGTTAATAGACACTGTGCTCTTAATCAATAACTAATTACATTTTCTGTTTTCTCACAGAGCTGTGTTCCAGTACCAGTTCCAGCCCCACACATGATGTTCACCTGCTGCAGCTTCACTCAAGCTGCTTCCTTCATAAGCTCCAGCCCAATCATGCCTAGGCCACTTAATAGCGATGTGCATATTTTACGTTTTATTTGAAGTATGACTCAATGACTTTAGTTTCATTCTTAGATTTATCATCTACACCACCCAAGGAGGTTGGGTCCCTTTTTGAGTATTGGTCCTCCCAAGGTTTCTTCCTCATAACACTTAGGGAGTTTTTCCTTGCCACTGTCGCCCTAGGCTTGCTCAGTTTGGGATTATACGTAGATATTAGGAGATAATCTAAACTTGTAAAGTTGCTTTGAGACAATGCTCCATTGTAAAAAGCGCTATATAAATAGATCTGACTTGACTTGATTTGACTTTATTCTTCTTTAACTATTCTTTGGTAGAACAACTTGTGCGCTTAAGGTTGTTGTCTTGCTCCATGACCCACCATCTCTTTAGATTCAGTTCATGGACATGTGTCTTGACATTTTCCTTTAAAATTCTCTTTTATAATTCAGAATTCATTGTTCCATCAATGATGGCAAGCCGTCCAGGCCCAGATGCAGCAAAACAGGGCCAAACCATGATACTACCACCACCACTATGTTTCACAGATGGGATACATTTCTTATGCTGGAATGCAGTGTTTTCCTTTGTCCAAACATAATGCTTTTCTTTTAAACCAAAAAGTTCTATTTTGGTCTCATCCATCCACAAAACATTCTTCCAATAGCCTTCTGGCTTGTCCACGTGACCTATAGCAAACTGCAGATGAGCAGCAATGTTCTATTTAAAAAGCAGTGGCTTTCTCCTTGCAACACTGTTATGCACACCATTGTTGTTCAGTGTTCTTCTGATGGTGGACTCATGAACATTAACATTAGCCAATGTGAGTGAAGCCTAGAAGTTTGCTTAGAAGTTACCATGAGGTCCTCTGTGATCTGGCCAACTATTACATTGCTTGCTCTTGGAATGATCTTTGTTGGTCAACCACTCCTGGTGAGGGTAACAATGATCTTGAATTTCCTCCATTTGTACACAATCTGTCTGACTGTGGATTGGTGAAACTCTTTAGAGATGCTTTTGTAACCTTTTCCTGCCTGATCAGCATCAATTACTCTTTTCTGAGGTCCTCAGAAATCTCCTTTGTTCGTGCCATGATACACTTCTACAAACATGTGTTGTGAAGAGCAGACTTTAATAGATACCTGTTCTTTAATTAAAACAGCGTTGCCCACTCACACCTGATTGTAATCCCATTGATTGAAAACACCGGACTCTAATTTCACCTTCAAATTAACTGCTAATCCTAGAAGTTCACATACTTTTGCCACTCACTAATATGTAATATTGGATCATTTTCCACAATAAATAAA
The DNA here is from genome assembly GCA_025084515.1 of Ancistrus triradiatus. Lineage (NCBI taxonomy): Eukaryota > Metazoa > Chordata > Actinopteri > Siluriformes > Loricariidae > Ancistrus > Ancistrus triradiatus. Next base: position 9,569 of record JAJAGP010004467.1, on the reverse strand, counting down.
CGACCAAGTATAATACTTTTGTGTCATTTGTTTAACTGGCTTCTCTTTACATTACATTACATTACATTTACAGCATTTAGCAGACGCCCTTATCCAGAGCCACTTACAATTGATACAATCTTACAATCCAAGCAATCGTGGGTTAAGGGCCTTGCTCAAGGATCCAACAGTGGCAGCTTGGCAGAGGTGGGATTTGAACCCTGGACCTTCTGGTCCATAGTCCATTACCTTACCCACTAGGCTACCACAGTCCCACAGTCTTTATCTACTTTTAGTACTTTTGTGAAAATCTGATGATGGTTTTATCAGGGGGCGCATTCCGGCCGCTAGAGGCCATCGGGGGTCCACCAAACGCCGCGGCTGACCGCCTATAAAAGGAGCGCCTTAAGCGCCAGCTTTCCACGCGTTCTCTGTTATTTTTGCATATTGCTATCACGAAGCTTCAAGTACGGCGTTACCTTCCTCCGTTGCCGGTTAATGACAGTGGTGGCCCCGTCTTGTTAAGGAGGCGGGACCTCGTAAACCCAAAAGGCTTGAGGTAATCGACAGGGCCGTAGTTGTCAAGAAAGGGAAAGATCGATAACGCCGCTTACCTTCCTCCACACGCTCCCTCGGTGCCCGGTATCCTCGCTCGCTCCGGTCACCTTTTCTATAGGTGCCTGCAGCGCATTTCCCTCATCGGATATTCGCCCCTGCGTTATCCGACTCAGTCCGTTTCCCAGTTCGGTAAGAGACGAGCTCCGTCTCTATCTTCCCCGCTCCTCGGACGCACACACCATGTTTGGCATACGCGCAGCTCGCGCTGGCCTCACTTGGCTCTGACAGCCCTCTGCACACGCGCAACCAGCTCCTCTTACACTTACACACACACACATAGCGCTTCTCGCTCCCTCCCTTATTTTTGAGTGCGCCTTGACGCGAGTCCTGTATTTGCCCTTATCCTTAAGCCCTTTTCTGTCCCGTTTGCTTATCACGGACTCTGTGGTCCAGTGGTTACGTTCCCTGCCCCCGAGCGCCGTGATCCTAGGATCGAATCCCACTGCTGACGATCCTCAGCAGGCTCACACACTTTGCGTGTGTGCTCCTTTTATTTCTTATCCCAGCCTTTTGAGTTAAGGTTCCATTTTTCCCACGTTTTAGCGGGGTTCCCTTGCACTTGGGTCCGTTATTTAATCTTTTTTCGGTGTGCCCCCTAGGCCCCCCGTGACAGTAGAATGCGCCCAGTATGGACCCAGCAGGGGCCTCGCCTCCACACAGCAAGTGGAGGCTTTAACTCCTGCTTGTGACAACGAGATGGCTTTCGCTGACGCGCTCAAGGAGACCATCTTCCACCTGCGAGGTGGCCGCGATGCCTTACGCTACTCACCCAGGGTTCTAGATTGGTGGCAGAGTATACCATAGAGTTCTAGACCCTGGCCGCTGAGAGCGGCTTTAATGAGGCTGCCCTCATTTCCGGCTATGAACGGGGCTTGAGCGAGGCTATGAAGGACAAGTTGGCCGTCCGGAACCCCCCCGCCACCCTCCAGGACCTTTACTGCCTTGCCACTAGCATTGACTCTCGTGCGTGGCAGAGGGCCCGCGAACGGACGGGTTCTCGCGGCTGTCCCTATGGTACGTGGTCCGGTCACGCCCCTCGCCCCCCCTTTGTCGCCAGCCCCGACGCTCCCGAACCCATTGTATTGATTCAAATTGCCGTCTGCCAGGGAGACGGCGGATCTCATCCTCCGCCACGTTGCCCGGGTTTCCCTGGGACCTGCTGTCCGATCATGGCCCCCAGTTCGTGAGCCGCTTTTGGGCAGCCTTCTGCCACCTGATAGGGGCAACGGCCAGCCTTTCTTCAGGATTTCGCATGCTCCGGTGCCTGATGGCGAGTAACCCCTCAACATGGGCTGAGCACCTGCCATGGGCCGAATTGGCCTATCAAGATGGTTTGTAAGGTGAACCCAGTTAGTTACAGGCTGGCTCTGCCCACCTCTATGAGGATCCACCTCACTTTCCACGTGTCCCAGCTTAAGCCTTATCTTTGCCAGACCCGCACCTCTGCCAACCCACCCCCCCATCCTCGGACCATCCAGGGGTCCCTGGCCTTCATGCTTCCCTTAACACGGATCAGTCGTCCTGTCCCCTGTGCATCCATAATTTTTCCACCCCCATGCTTCACAGTAGGTATGGTTTTCTTGGGATGCAACTCAGCATTCTTCTTCCTCCAAACATGACGAGTTGAGTTTTTACCAAAAAGTTCTATTTTGGTTTCATCTGACCACATTATATTCTCCCAATTCTCTCCTGGATCAACCATATGCTCTCTGGCAAACTTCAGGCAGGCCTGGACATGTACTGGCTTATGCAGGGGGACACGCCTGGCACTGCAAGATCTGAGTCCCTCTCGGCGTAGTATGCTACTGATGGTAGCCTTTGTTACTTTGGACCCAGCTCTCTGCAGGTCATTCATCAGGTCCCTCCGTGTAGTTCTGGGATTTTTGTTCACTGTTCTCATGATCATTTTGACCCCACGGGATAATATCTTGCGTGGGGCACCAGATCGAGGGAGATTATCATTGGTCTTTTATATCTTCCATTTTCTTACAATTGCACCCACAGTTGATTTATTCATACCAACCTGCTTGCCTATTGTAGATTCACTCTTCCCAGCGTGGTGCAGGTCTAAATTTTCTTCCTGGTGTCCTTCGACAGCTCTTTGGTCTTGGCCATGGTTGAGTTTGGAGTCTGACTGTTTGAGGCTGTGAACAGGTGTCTTTTATACAGATAACAACGTCAAGCAGGTGCCATTAAATACAGGTAACGTGTGGAGAACAGAAGAGCTTCTTAAAGAACAAGTTACAGGTCTGTGAGAGTCAAAAATCTTGTTTGTTTGTGGGTGACTAAATACTTATTTTTCACCATGATTTACAATTTTTTATTCTCACTTTGTCTCTCATAGACCCCAAGGATCCATCCCTGGTGACTGATGTCACGAACGAATGCTCTACAATAATAGCACGGGAGCACTGAAGAAAACGAAATCACTCCCATTTAAATGAATACAGAGTGAGCGCTCTCACTCCCGCGCATGCGCAAAGCAATATAGCTCAGAAGGAGAGAGAGAGCGGAGAGTAAGGGAACAAAAGGAAGCGCGGCTGCAACGTGGGCTCAAAAATTTAAGTAGGGCGCTAAAGCTTAAGGAGGGGGAAACCGAGGACGGACGTGAAACGGGCAAATTGCCCGATGGACATGACGAGATGGGAATAAAACTAAACAGTGCTACGGAGCAATACTAAGAGCGCAGAAACCGAGCGCGAGTCTGGTCGGCGCATGCACCATGGTGCCGACTCAGAAGGCAAGGGGAAAGCAAACACGGAAGCAATCGCCATTGAGCAATCGCTAGAAACGAGAGAAATAGTGCCGAAGGGGAAATCTAGGTTCCTACGCTAGCGTCTAATCCTTATCTTACCTCGGGCCTTTTGACCCTACGTGGCCGATCTACTTTGCAAGACCAGTCTACCGCTAGGCCTGCCGGGCCAGAACAATAATTAATACCACCTAAACAGACACTGCAGTGATAAGGCAGCAATGTTGGTCAAATGGTGAGACACCTTCCAAGCTCAGAGATGTTATTAAATATCTGAGGTGCCAGGTGTTGCCCATTTTCGAAATCACGTAGCTTACCGATGTGCATGTGCTATCGCGGTCGCTGTCAGGATTCTGTCAACTGATCCGACAGTGCCCCCTAGCATCGGTTAGAAGGTCGGGGTACTAACAATTACATGAGATTTTAACACTTTATTATAACATAAGATTTGTGTTAGTGATTTTGGCCAATTGTAGCTTAATGTAAGTATTTTAAACATTAGCTTACTTATCATTATTTATCATAGTATCCTTTCCATATCTCTACTATGACACACTTTAGAACACTCTACCAAACACTTGTTAAACTCCTCAGTTCATGATACATGACATCCCCTTGATAAATCAGGGAGAACATGTAAAATACAACTCCATTAATGCATATAATGCCTTATACAGTGTAGATTTTCTGGGCGTCTGGAACTGATTAATTCAATTAACGTTATTCCTTATGGGATAAATTGGCTCAGTACTCGTCCAGTTCTCCTTCTGGATGAATTAACGACGAGAACCACTGTATATTTTACTTTAAGGTAATCTGAGTCTTGCCCCTTTCCTTGATCCATTTTGTCACGTTTTCCTTCTGTGCAACACTACATTAGAAAAAAACATTTTTTGAGCATATCCTTTTTGTGCAACCTATACAAAGACCGTAGCAATCACAGTAACCACCTGTCATACATATTACATATGCATCTGTGCAACTCTTCTTCACAGCCAGTCTAGTTAAAATGTTGATAATGTTCCAAATGACTATTACTACTTAAAATTATTCATAATTTAATATTCACATATGACTGCAAAGCCCCATTTTCAGCACGTATTACTGCAGTGTCCTACAGCAATTACTAACTGGTTATTGTATTAGATTTAATAATTTACATAATTTTTTTTCTCTTTCTGGATCAATGTTACTGTAGGACCAATTATTCCAAAAAGACTACACACTAGTGTAAGTCAAACCTTTGCTGCATGAACAGAGCATAATTGATACTATCCGTCCACAAAACAAGCATTTTATTACTATTATACTTTTTTATATTGCTATTATTTTAAATTAATAGGATATTCAGTTTTAAAGCTTCTAATAAAAATGCATCTTCAAGCAAAAGAAATGGATTAGTCACAGTTTTAAAAATGAATTAAAAAATGATGACGGATATTTGTATTAGCTTCGCAATACCAAAGAATATAGCTTACCTTCAGGTTCCCAGCAGCAGTCAGGACAGATTTGACTGCTCTCATCCCATAGTCATAGTGACTCTGAGAAGACAGCTGCTCGGAGCAGAGGCGATAAGTGGCCACGATCTTCACTGAGAGTGAACGAGCCATTACAAAACCACAGGAGTACAGAACAATCTCAGCAATCAGAGCATAATCAGGCACCATCATGGCAACAGTGCGAAAGAGGGCCTAAGAAATAAATTGAGAAAATGAATAAGTGTGTGATGGTATATATGATTGATATGAATAAAACCCACCCCCATTAAGTAATATAATAACCCCTGGCAAAGATTACGGAATCACCACACTTACATGATTTTCTTTACTTCATAACAAATAAACAAATCACATATATGACACCAAACAGTTTTTGTTTAATAGCTGAGCATTCTGGCTTCACAAAGAATACTTCAAACAAATACATAAAACTATTTAAATTAAGGTAGTGGGATTTGGGTTTTTTTCTGTACTTCAACAGTCAAATCAAGTAAAGGAAAAAACCTCAAATCATATTCAAAATATTCCTTATATTGAGGAAAAACTATGGAATGATAAACCAAAATCGCGTTCAATAATTTTACAGAACATTTAGTACTTTGCTGTTCAACCTGAGGCTTTTATGGTGACCTAAATACTTACTGAAATAATACTGGATGGACTTTACTAATGAAACACAATATTCTATATCAAGCCGAGTGCAACTTTCTCAAATAGCAGCTGGCAGATCAGCTTGTAGAATGGAAGCTTGAACCTTTTTTTAATTATTATTATTATTTTTTTTTTGAGATCTGGACTGTTTGCTGGCAAAACCATTAACCTGATATGTATTTTCCAAAAATAATATTTGCTTTGTGGAGAAATGCATTATCATCTTGAAAAAAATATTTTTCATCACCAAACCTATTTTTCAATAGATGGAATGAAAAAATGTCAAAACTTTCAATTTACCCCAATGCAATGATTGTTGAGGTAATGATCGTTATCACCCCTGAGCCTTTAACTGACATGGAAACCCATATCATAAATCAGTGAAGAAACCTGATGACTTTCTTCAGCCAGTCATCTTTATACAGTGGGGCAAAAAAGTATTAGTCAGTCACTGATTGTGCAAGTTCTCCGACAGTTCAGTTCTGTAATTTTCCTCATAGGTACACTTCAACTATGAGAGACAAAATGGAAAAAAAAATCCAGGAAATCACATTGTTGGATTTTTAAAGAATTTAATTGTAAATAATGGTGGAAAATTAGTATTTGGTCACCCACAAACAAGCAAGATTTCTGGCTCTCACAGAATTGTAACGTCTTCTTTAAGAAGCTCTTCTGTCCTCCACTTGTTACCTGTATTAATGGCACCTGTTTGACTTCGTTATCTGTATAAAAGACACCTGTCCACAGCCTCAAACAATCAGACTCCAAGCTCAACCATGGCCAAGACCAAAGAGCTGTCAAAAGACAACTGGAAGAAAATTGTAGACTGCTTAAACATTGTGTGTAACACTGTTTACTCAGCGACAATAAACCTATTCTATTCTATTCTATTGCAGCAGGCTGGGAAGAGTGAATCTACAATAGGCAAGCAGGTTTGTGTGAATAAATGAACTGTGGGAGCAATGAAGACATTCAAGACCATTGATAATCTCCCTCGATCTGGGACTCCACGCAAGATCTCATCCTATAGGGTCAAAATGATCATGAGAACGGTGAGCAAAAATTATAGAACAACACGAAGAGACCTGATGAATGACCTGCAAAGAGCTGGGACCAAAGTAAAAAGGCTACCGTCAGTAACACACTATGCCGAGAGGGACTCGGATCCTGCAGTGCCAGGCGTGTCCCCCTGCTTATGCCAGTACATGTCCAGGCCCGTCTGAAGTTTGCCACAAGAGGATTGGGAGAATATCATGTGGTCAGATGAAATTGAAATAGAACTTTTTGGTAAAAACTGAACTCGCCGTGATTGGAGGAAGAAGAATTCTGAGTTGTGCCATATCTACTGTGAAGCATGGGGGTGAAAACCTCATGCTTTGGGGTTGTTTTTCTGCACAGGAGACAGGACGACTGATCCGTGTTAAGGGAAGAATGAACGGGGCCATGTATCGGGAGATTTTAAGCCAAAACCTCCTTCCATCAGTGAGAGCATTGAAGATAGAACATGATCCCAAGATATGACATGATCCCAAAGACACTGCTCGGGCAATGAAGGAGTGGCTCAGTATAAAGCATTTCAAGGTCCTGGTGTGGCCTAGTCAGTCTCCAGACCTCAGCCTCATAGAAAATTTGTGGAGGGAGTTGAAAGTCCGTGTTGCCTCAAAACATCTCTGCTCTAGAGGAGATCTGCATGGAGGAATGGGCCAAAATACCAGCTACAGTGTGTGCAAACCTGGTGAAGACTTACAGGTTTGACCTCTGTCATTGCCAACAAAGGTTATGTCACAAAGTATTGAGTTGAACCAAATTTATTGACCAAATACTTATTTTCCACCATAATTTACAATTAAATTATTTCAAAATCCTACAATGTGATTTCCTGGATTTCTTTCTCATTTTGACTCTCATAGTTGAAGTTTACCTAAGATGAAAATTACAGACCTCTCTCATCTTTCTAAGTCAGAGAACTTGCACAATCAATGACTGACTAAGTACTTTTTTGCCCCACTGTATATTTGAAACGGCACCAGACAAAAGTCCCTGCATCATGTCCTTGGTCAATGCAGATTCATGATTCAACACTGAATAACACTTTCATGCACACTCCATTATTGCTTCTCTTTGGCCCACTATGACCTTGTTTTCTTCTGTTCAGGTGTTACTGCTAATGTTCCTTTGGTGTAAGGTGTTGGTGATAGATGTAAATCTCATTTTATTCAGCCGATTTCTTATAGCTCTGTACAAACATTGACCCCTGTTTCCGCCCATTTATTTTAAATTTGTTTTGTTGTGCATTCTCTGTATTCAAAACATATTGCTTTGGGTTTTGTATTCTGATGAATGTGAGCTGTCCATTTTATACGTAAATTCATCTTTCAGTTTCGGATAAACAGTCGTCTCCCCAATCCAAGTATATATAGTGTATATACTGTATATACAGGGGTACTTGTAAATTTGTACATGTGTATATGTATAAAGTTTGTGCATATATATATATATATATATATATATATATATATATATATATATATATATGTGTGTGTGTGTATACAGTGGGGCAAGAAGGTATTTAGTCAGCCACACATTGTGCAAGTTCCACACATTTTCTATGGGGTTGAAGTCTGGAGACTGGCTAGGTCACTCTAGGACCTTAAAATGCTTTTTACGAAGCCACTCCTTCGTTGCCCGAGCGGTTTGTTTGGAATCATTGTCATGATGGAAGACCCAGCCATGTTCCATCTTCAATGCTCTCACTGATGGAAGGAGGTTTTGGCTTAAAATCTCACGATACATGGCCCCGTTCATTCTTTCCTTAACACGGAGCAGTCGTCCTGTCCACTCTGCAAAAAAACAGCCCCAAAGCATGATGTTTCCACCCCATGCTTCAGTATAGGTATGGTATTCTTGGGATCCGACTCAGCATTCTTTTTCCTCCAGTTGAGTTTTTATCAAAAACTTCTATTTTGGTTTCATCTGACCACATGATATTCTCCCAATCCTCTTCTGGATCATCCATATGCCCTCTGGCAAACTCCAGATGGGCCTGGACATGTACTGGCTTAAGCGGGGGGCACGCCTGTGTGTAAGAAGTTTTTACTGTTCATTATTTCACTCTTTATATTGCTTTTTAAAATCAAGGCTTTAGGCAAGTATAACCTAATATATTAGAGTTTAGAATTTGTCTCTGAACTCTAATAAGTGCCTCAGAGGGAGGAAGACAGTTGTCCGAAAGAAAGAGAGAGTGCAGATAAGGGTCATGGCATTCACGGGACATACTGTTCTCGGGAGAACAAAGAGTGCCTATAGGTTTTCCCAAGAAAAGTTACTATAATCTACAAGTTACCTACACCGTGCACGTGAGAACCTATTTCTCTAGTACAAATCTATTACTTAATTCCAGCACCTGTGTCTTTGTGTCTCTGTTCTTCCACGTTTGCAGTTTTTCCACCACAGCCTGGCACTGCAGGACCTGAGTCTCTCTTAGCGTATTGTTTTACTGATGGTAGCCTTGTTACTTTGGTCCCAGCTTTCTGCAGGTCATTCATCACGTCCCTCCGTGTAGTTCTGGGATTTTTGCTGACCATTGTCATGAACATTTTGCCCCCACGGGATGAGATCTTGCATGGAGCCCCAGATCAAGGGAGATTATCAGTGGTCTTGCATGTCTTACAGTTGCTCCCACAGTTGATTTATTCACACCAACCTGCTTGCCTATTGTAGATTCACTCTTCCCAGCCTGGTGCAGGTCCACAACTTTCTTCCTGGTGTCCTTCAACAGCTCTTTGGTCTTGGCCATGGTTGAGTTTGGAGTCTGATTGTTTGAGGCTGTGGACAGGTGTCTTTTATACAGATAACGAGGTCAAACAAGTGCCATTAATACAGGTAACAAGTGGAGGACAGAAGAGCTTCTTAAAGAAGAATTTACAGGTCTGTGAGAGCCAGAAATCTTGCTTGTTTGTGGGTGACCAAATACTTATTTTCCACCATGATTTAAAATTAAATTATTTAAACATCCTACAATGTGGTTTCCTGGATTTTTTGTTCTCATTTTGTCTCTCATAGTTGAAGTG